>CM052337.1:5847753-5896621 GCA_028455595.1 Lasioglossum vierecki | reverse complement strand
AGTCTATCAATAATATTGTTTCACTACTGATAGTACTCTACATTGTTCGCGAATTTGCTATAATTTTTAGTAGAAACTTTTTTTTTTAAATTGACAAAGCAAATCTATATTTTGCATAAAGATGCACAGCCAATAAGATTGTTTATTTCTGAGACCAATCTACGAGACAAGGTGGGTCTTATTAAATTTGAAGGCGCCTTAGTTCTATGCTTCGCAGCGCTCCTCACTCATTATTTTTGAGGAATATCTAGGTTGGCCTAATGACGACATAAAGCCTCTACGATTCCTCGGAGCAGATGAAGCTTGCCATGCTTCAAAGCACCACGTAAAAATGCTGCTAGATGCCGCCATCGGAAGGGGGTGTAATAGCGGATTTACGGTTGCTCCTTGGCATCCTCCTCTATGCATGCACATCAAATTTCGAATGGAATATATATGTAAAATTAGCGAGCGCCTGTGCCACGAAACTGTGCAGAACATTTCGCGACCGTGTTATATATTTCGTACGTAATTTATGATAATTTAACTAGAAGGTCCACCATTTCCCATGTAAGTTTAACTAGGTTCGTATGATTTTATAATTTTATGATCATACGTCTTCTACGATTTTATATAATTTTGAGAAATATAATTATACAATTCGTATATTATCAATAATTTCTCTAAAATATCGACTTAATACCTATACTATCACAATGCTTATACTACCGGTGCACTATTGCATCATTATCTACATTAAGAACCAATTAAAAGTTTCAACTACCCATTGAATTCTCCAAACAGTGAACAGTGAAGGAGTATAACGGTACCCCTTGATCATTAGGTACTTTTCCTCGTTGTTAAGGGTAACCATTGGAAACTTGCGATGGTTAAATAATACACGGTCGAACGCATCCACCAAACTGTGTAAAACATTTCATTCTCCTTTGCTCATCTTCTATCATTACTTGAAAACAGTACAGATGAAGCATAATTTGCAGATTCCGGCTGTGCCAGCAAAATTATGATGATCACAATACTTGTATGAATAAAATTTCAGAAATAAATTAAGCATAATTTACTGACTTAATACTAGCTTTACGAAACCCGTCGAAATATTTTATTAAAGATGCATTCGTGAGAAATTATTCAAGAAATTTATTTATTTTTCAAAATAATAAAAAGTATGGCTAATAATTTCATACTATAATAGAAAATAGTCACTTGAGAAAATAGACGATGCATTGTCGTGGGATCTCGAGTTCCACCATTTCCGATAATAAGTGTACTAAATTCTGAATAAACGAAGCATGATTTGTCGATTCAAAATAAAAAATTCCAAGCAATATATGAGGGTTCAATTACTGGCTCCAATAAAATTGATTCTGATAAATTAAGCATTTTCCAGCGAAAGTAACGTGAGATCATAATAGCTGCATAGTTCAGGGTGTCGTGTAACCGGTGACACGGCCCAGATGAGGGTGATTATAATGCATGACAATAACGTTTCCAATAATTATGCTCGTGAGGGAACCCGGTCTGGATACGCGAACAGATCAATATCTGAAAATCTTTCAAGGGTATTCCACGAGAGGAAATCTTCTTCGAAGTAATCCTGCCAACTCGAACAGGACGACAAGATTCACGAAATGCATCGGGGAAAATTACTTTCAGGGTGGGAACAGGGGGTAGCCCCGAGTATTGAACCCACAGAGCCGCCGCACGAGGGTGAAATTTCCAGACCCACCCGGTGATCAATTTACAAGTTCGAAGGCAAACGGCGACATGCGAAACTGCTGTTTGTCATGTGATAAGGGCGTTAATTATCGCAGGGGATTCCGTCGGCAAGAGTCGCAAACATTAACCGGTCGCCACTGGCAAAAACGTGACCGCAGAGGCTTCCGCTAAATCCATTATTCGCGTATCCGTTCGGATTAGCTGGGAAAATTATTAGCTCGCGGATTTCGTGCGTTTGCGAGATAATTCTGTAAGTGAAATGCAAAACGCGATTAAAAAATACCGTTTTATTATTTTGAACTGGTTAAAATTATCCAGAAAATTAATTAATTTTAAGAAACTAAATTTAGAATTTTATCTGTGATTCTACTAATTTCATTTCACTTCGGAACATTCAAGTTTTGCATTTCTAAAGACTCGTAAGAAAACAATTTTCAACCTAACAAGAATTATGCAGCAAATAATAATAAAGAGAAAAGATTGAACTTTGAAAACAATGAACAATTTTTTTCGTGAACAAATCTTCCGTGGATTCGACGATTGATTGACGCGAAAGAGCTTGATCTACTCGCAATGAAATAATTGTTCGTGTCGTTCGTACGAGAAGAAACACAATGGTTTTATTAAAATTATGATATCACGGGCATATCCTGTTGCGGATAAGTTAATTACTTGTATAGCGATTACGCTGCGGCTTCAATTAGTTAAAAGCCTCGGGCGGGCGCGAACGTATTTATCATTATACCCGAAACTCCGAAAACGTAACGCCCTGATAATTTTACGGGCAGGATATTTTCAGCCGTCTTATTAAATTACAGTGTAACGTCATTATTATATTAAAGTGAACATCTATTTTCGTTGGATCGACTTCCGGAGATGTATATTGATGATTACACATGAAGTTCAATACATCCCTGAAGTTTCTCGCCTGACAGTTCAAGGAAATCGTCGACTAAGGGATTGACTTGAGTTCTATTGAATCGAATAACTCGCGGGAATCGGAATTCAAACTAGAAAGGAATTGTCGTTGATGACAAAAGGACCCGAATTAGCTGAGTTTAATTAAAACATGCTCTAGGCGGACTGTAGTGAAAAGATAGCTAGCAATACATGCATTGTATTATGTAGTTACTGCATTATTTCTCAGGTATAAATAATTAATATTATATACGATGCGAACTCGAGAAACAACGCTGGCACATGTTGCAAGGATGCAACAACATTAATTAGACATGCTAATGAGTACAGCCAATTTTTTCAGTTGAAATATTTCCTGTTGCTTTCTTTAATTTTAGACAATTGCTAAAGTGGTAAATTTAATTAACATCAAGTAACTATATAGGTACACGATAAATACGACCATTTTAAGTAAAAACAGCATTTGATTACATTTAGGAATGAATAAAATTTGAACGCTAAAAATTTATTGAATTCCAATAGAGAATTTATTAAACACAAATCTTTATTTATCACCTAACCCAGATCGTTTTCAATAAAAATTTATTGACCGGAGAATTGATTAATGTTCAATATTTATTTAACACCGAGATCTCATGTAACATTTAAAAATGATTGGCTACCTGAACTAGAATGCAACATTTAATGCTAACTAATTAATTGTTTGAACGGTATATTACATAAGCAGATTACAGAAATGAAATCGGAATGTATGCAGAATACATTGCCAACAGAAGAACAACTAATTTCCCTTGAGAATTCGCCATATGCTTTATAATGAGATTCTACATTTTAACCAGCAGCAATGCCAATTTCTTTCGGAACGCCATTTTTGATCCCGGAGAAAAATGGAGATTCTAACATTAATCTCTCACCGTGTGAGATCATAGTAGACTCGAGAACTTTGAATAAAATGGGATTAATATGAACACTCTCCAAGGAGCGAGAGATACATTTATATTTTACGCTTATGAATATTTAATTTTTACAGTTGGCATCCGCCTACGGTGACTATAGAATTCGTGTAGCTCGTAAACATCCTCAAAACAGAGTAAACAAACTGAAACGGAGTTTCCTTCCTTTCTCTACGTCGTTTTGTAAACTTTAGTAGAGTGTTGCAGAACTGTTGAGAGTGAGGATAAAATGTTATTAAAACGCAATGTTTCTTTTCGTGGGGAGTAAAACAAATTTTTCAGTTGCTTCCGCGATTTCAGACCATTTTTAAACGACTCGAGACAATGGATTGTACATTTCTCAGCCGATCGAAATAAAAATTTCAACTACACTACACAAACTACTAAAGAAATGTGCTTTTTAATCAATTAATAATTCTCGATCGTGATAAAAATGTAGATTTACAATTACCACAAATTTTTCTGCTACAACTGAATTTTATCCTGAAATCCTCTATTCAGAAACTATCCCAAACAATTCGTACTCGTTCCAAAACTTCGTCTTACTCATTCCCGCAGTCACCAATTTACCAATTTCTACCCAAGCGACTAAAATCCCCCAAAACTCCCACGCCATTTCTCGGCGACTCGTCACAGAACAATCCTAAAACCAAGGGGTTGAATTTAAGAGAACCGTCTAGGGGTGACCAAGAGAGACAGTTCACCCCTTATCTCTCCCTCCAGGCTAACCCGCTTGATAAAACGCGACACGTAACGGGCCAAAAACGAGGTTTACCACGGCGCACGTGAACGAGATTCGAGTTCGACGAGTGATCGTCGTCGGGTCCGGGGACATCAAAAATAAAGTCTGAGTGTCGTCTGTGGACGACGCAAAAACCGGCGATTACGAGCCGCGTAGGAGCCACGGACCGCTGAGATCGTAGAACAAAGCGGGATAAACTGGGACACAGCGGGACAAAGTAAAACAAAGTAAAACAAAGTGAAACAAAGCAGCGATAACCGCGAAAAGGAACAAAAGTACACGGAAGGAACCCGAAGACAGGTGAAGAAGAGAAAGCGAACAAGTACAGAGGAAAACCGGTGACAGGTGAAGAAGAGAAAGAGAACAAGTACAAAGGAAAACCGAAGACAGGTGAAGAAGAGAAAGAGAACAAGTACAAAGAAAAACCGAAGACAGGTGAATAAGAGAAAGTGGACGCAACAGAAGTAGCTGGACGTGTGTCAATTCGCTCCGTTGGCCGCGATTTTATTGAAGAATTGTTCAAAGCTACTTTACACTGAAAGAGGTACTTTCAACGGTGGTGAAGCGCTGTCCTTTAACATTATTGTCGTGCATATCTTTATAAAACCACGAGAACGATTATCTTTCTAGCGACATCAGTCCCGTGGCTTTGAAGATTGAAAAGAATTTGTTTTTTTATAATTAAACATCCTTGTTCGCGAAGGTTTAGATGAGGTGTTTAGTGGCTGTCGAAGAAGATGGACGTTTCGTTTCATTACGAGTCGGGAATAGGGGGACACGAAGACAGATGATGAAGATGAGAAATAGAACAAGAGAACCGAGTGAAAACGAAGTGAAGAGGAAGAGCAAGGACAGATGAAGAGCGAGGACAAGCGAATGGAGGACAAGTGAAGTGAAGAAAGTGATGAGAACAGAGAAGTGAAGATGAGTTCAAGGACAGAGGATAACCGAAGTGAAAAGAAAAAGAAGACAGGTGGGAGCGCGTGGGTACGAGTGCAACAGGAGCGGACACGTGCTCGCCGACTATAATTTGGTCCGCTCACCTCGGTGCACCGTGGGTTTTTGTCCGGTGATATCGTGTTTAGGACAGGCTGGAATCACGTTCGACGACCGGTGTCGCGGTTATCCAATTCAGTCTCTCGTGCAACTCGTTCGAAATAAACCACGAGTCCCACTACGTCGTAGCTCTCTCCACACCACCTACAACGCTGCCGGTCGGCCCGACACTGAACGTACCACCGACTACTACTTGGTCCGTGGCTTCGCAGCGGGAGCAGAAACTCTCCCAGTGGGGGTAGCCGCAGGAAATGGAACAGAGGGAAAACTGACGAACCAAGGGCTCCACAGGGAAAACTATGCGGACGAACCTGTGGGATCCGAATAGGAAAAACCAGAGACATTATCTGGGTACATCCCCGAACGGATCCGTGCTGATACGATAGGTCTAAGGGTTTTCTGACGTTCGAAGAAAATGGCACTTTCGCTTTTCGATGGATGGCCACTTTGATATCGTCGCGTGGAGCTTTTTCATCCAGGGTATTCAAGTTGTTATTCAACATGGTACACGTTTTCTTGTAAAAATGGTCCTATTGTAGTACGTACAAAGTATTGTACTACTAAAGATATCTATACAATCGTTTTTATAATTTCAATACTTTAAGAGAAAATATCTGGAACCCGTCATTTTGACCGGTGGTGGTAGGCTTATTGTGGGAAAGAATGATCCCAACAAAAACATCCTGTAAACAGGAGCCAAGTTCTCTATGGCCGTAAAAAGTTGTGAGATCAAACAAAATACGGCCAAGTTCGTTAGGTCACAAATACCTCTTACAATACTGAAAAAAGCGTTTGTAAAAATTAGTTTAAAAGAACGCTATTTAATTTTTAAAGAGTTACATGGAGGGCCAAATTATTCATACTTGGCCGTTACTTTCTAAACCAATGGCCATGAAAGATGTTTGGTAGCGGCCAAGTATGAATAATTTTGCCCTCCATGTAACTCTTTAAAAATTTCAAACTTTAATAATTATTCCTTTGGTTGTGTGTTATGGTGGACCTATGTTCCAAATTTCAAGCTTCTAGGTCAATGGGAAGTACCCAAAAGGTTTTGATGATCGGTCAGTCAGTCAGTCAGTCAGTGACAAATTTAGCGATTTTTGTGGTCCTATATCTCGGAATCTACTAATGTTGGAAGATTAATATTTTGCCAATATTGAGACATGATAGCACTTAACAAGTGTACGAAATTACATCTCTCCATCTGCCTCCACTTCTGAGTTACAAGCCTCTAAAAAACGGCCAAGTTGTTTCGTGTAAAAGGAGGTAGTGCGAGAACTTGGCTGGTGCACTGCCGTGCACCTAGATACCTCTAGAAACTTGAGCATCTGATTGGAGCAGATGTCTTAGGATCAGAAGATGAAAACAAAATTAATATTTTAGGACAATTATTGAGAAGGGTTGATAATTTTCGAGCTGTGAATTATTTCAATCAGGTAAATATTTTCTTGGTTTTAGTTCGATTATAGCTTAAGCATAAATCTCTGATTGTAGTATAAATAATGGAATTGTCCCTGGAGCCCGTGAGGACCAGCGACATTTATCTTGCGATTAAAGTTGCAATCTCTACTCTTCGCAGATGCAACCGGTACCCTCATAAGTTGATACCCTCTCGAAGCTACAGTGACTCCAGAAAGTATTGGCACACTATAGATTTCCGACTTTCGAAAAATGGTCGACACTCGGACTGTTACAACTTTGTAAGATAAAATTGTACAATAAATGTATAAATGAATTGTTTTAAGGCTTGAAGCCTCTTATGCAACCCACCGTTCATTTTCTCGTATGGTTTGCTACTTAATGAACGTTCTTAAGATTTTTAATTCCTTCTTTTCCAAGATCTTCTCGAGATTTTCTTGTGAACCTACATGTAACAGTTTTCCTAAAATCGAGAATCTAATATGCCAATACTTCTTGGAGCTACTGTACTTGGGAGAAGCGAGTCTGTCTGTGACGCAAACGAGAAATAGCGAATCGCAGCGGCAGTGTTTGTTTTACGCTATGTTTAATCCTGTTAACATTAAATAGCAGAAGTCTATTAAGGATGTACACTCCATTAGGTTTAGAAAAATCTATATTTTCGTACGTCGAGTATTTACAACCTGAAAAAATGTATGTGATTAAGAGCAGATTGACCTTGTGTGGCCGGTGCCCGGGTCCATTTTGACCCAGCTTGTCACATTTAGTCCGTGGTGATCAATTTAAATTAGAAGTTCTTTAGTTACGTCCAATTAAAAAATCAATGAGTCCAGATAATTTGTCGTTGCTCCCAGTGATTTATTGATTCAAGATTTTCAGCATTGATTTTCGGAAGACTGGTATAACCGCCAGTAGATAAACTGTTAATAACGATTCTGCGAACACATAGACCCCTCGTTCTCTCTATCTATAGTTATAGCACTAGACAGGTGATCATAGAGATCGGTGAACATGATTCTGCGGTCGGTTTATTGGCTGACATCTTGCTTCTGTGTCACTCACTATCGCTCGATCATCGACTACAGTGTTATTGCCTCTCTACCTCTGTCATTCCAGTGATACGATGATTACGAAGAGCTCGATGAAGATAATAGGGAGAAAATATTCTCTACGAAGCACTCACATAATTAAAATTTTTAAATCACAATTTAGTAAAAAAGAAAACTGCAAAAAGGAGTACATGCATGATATCACAGCACTATTTTATTAATAAATCGTATTTCGTGAAAATATAAAAGAAAATAAACTGAGAATTATCCACATTCAATTTCAAACTTTGTTAACTCATTTTATTTGCACAGACAACTCTCGCCATGTTACAATGAGGTCATGCTGAGAATAAGTTGGCATTTCAGAACGAGTTGAAACCCAGGATCATTAAGTTCCATGAACCTAATATTAGATTATTACAATACGTATAAATAAACGTTTGTTCGCAGAGAGTGCAACCTGGTGCACATTGTAACGTATACTTTAGGTTCCCGACTGTTCATAATGTTTCGTAACATACACAATATTTATTTCGAATGGCTCGTCGCCGATGTTTAACAAAAAGCTGCAGATTACAATGTTTGTAATTCGATCAAACGTGCTAGATGTTTATAAGAATAGAACAGACTCGTGTAAACAGGATTTCCTTGCAATTTGTAACTATGCAGCAATGCGCACGTAAACTTGTAGACGTTCCTAAACAATCTCATGACGGTAATTGATTTTCACGTGCATCTTTTTGTGGCAGATCCAAAATCAATGTTAAAAATTTTAGAAATTTTTATTTGCCGAGGTCGAGCACAAAAGTGAATCAAAATTTATATTTTGCTCTTTTAGCATTTCTTTTAATATCGAAAATTTTTCTGTCCGCTGAAAGACTATCTTCTGTTTTATCATGGAATGCAATAATTGTTTCTTATCTGCACCATTTAATAATTTACGAGTCACGTGGGAACAGAGCAAGCACAACGTGGGAATCGAATCATTGAAGGGAATGCGGCTCGTTAGCGAAATCACAGCGTAGATTCGTACACATAACATTGTCAACTACCTTTTATTTGCGCTCAATGAGCTCTTGAAGGATAAATTGCACATCCAAAGGTTTCTCCGGCTAGAAAACTTCTTGAAGTAATTGATTTGTGGGTGTCAAGTATTTTCAATGACTCATTTCCTGCTCTGCCAGAAATAACGCTGATTGTATCAAAGTAGCCTTCATGAGATAATTCCTTGGCTCAACCGTGAATGGTTAAAAAAAACGAAATTATTACATCACATTATTGTTCGAATATACATATACACATACACACTTCTAAATTATTAGATCACCCATAAATTATGTATTTTCTTTTAACGATCTTTTATTGACAGCTTTAGATGTAAAATATTGAATTCTTGGTCCTTCAAATTGTAACTTTGGTAAATATTGACAAAAGTTTTTCTAATAATTTTTTTAATTGTATTATTGATGTTAGGCCCTTATCTTTATTTGATTAGAAAAAAATAAGTAACGGCCGGTTATACAAGGTATCTCAAAAATACTGTACCTCCTACCCCTATTAAAGGGTGGTTCCTCAGCTTATTTGAAGCGACTTGTTCCTCTAATAAGAAGAAAGAATTCTATACAATTCGCCGCATATTACTTTTGAACCCATTAAACTGTAGCTCCGTTAAATTGCTTAACTCTCTTAATTGCAAAAATTGTATGATTGGATTCAATGCTCCCAAAAGTCAAATTTGCACAGAACCAACTATTAATTACACGGTAAATGATGCCCAATTTGTTGATGCTTGTTTTATCGATTGCATCATTAATATTCTGCACGAAGCTCGCATGCTGGTTCTGGGAGCATAATGTCGTTCAATTAAATACTTCATTACAAGTTCAGCAATGTCAATAGACTATTCTCCAACGTGGACTTGATCCCAAATTGATCATTCCTGCGTACTCAACTTAGAATTCGCATAAGCGCCACACAATTATCCGGTTTTACATTATCCGGCACATCTTTTAATTGCCTTAAACATTCTCGCTGTTTATCTCGCACATCTGAAAACAAAATGGTGGTCGTTAATTAAGACACATTTGCCCGGAACGCGGTGAATCAGAAATTAGTTCAAGCAGAGTCGAAGGATTCATTTATTAACAATTTTTCACCTGGAAATCGCGTGCAGGCGGAGCGTTCAATTGATTCTAATTGGCAATGTCTTCAATTTATCTGTAATTTGCACATTTAATGCAAATTTCATTGGCCGTAGCCCACAATCTTGCTGGTGATCCTTGACGGTGCATTACGCTGGTAATTATGATAATTTTATTGAGTGCAATGATTCCATATCGACACGCAGCTTCCATGACATTTAATTGAACTCATTAACGCTCCTGATTTTAATTGCGCGAAAGTGGGTCAAGAACGTGCTCGAAAAATTACATTCAATTTCCATAGTTACAATTGTGTCTTTTCGTTCGAAAAATTCATTTAGAATCCAACTTGCGTTAGAATCATTGATTAAACCTCTTTCGTTACGTCCGGTCAAATTTATTAACGGTAATAAATATATTCTTGCGGTATAATACAAATAAAATAAAAAATAGTCGCTTTTAGTTCTCCATAGATCCAGTGTAAAATAAATTTAAGTAAAATTTAATATAAATATAATTTGTTTTTTAAAGGATAGTAAGTGCGTCACGTGTATTTGATAGTACTTTATTCGAGAATTAAATGCCACGTAATACATACATACAATACATGAACAGAAAAGAAAAAATAGATGCCCCATTTTCGAGGGCGTCACGTTTATTAAGCGTACAGAAATACGTATTTCATAGTTGCAAGTATAATATAGTATAGTTAGGCGTTTTCGAACAATTAAAAACACAAAAGCAGTGACGGTGTGCAGTAGCAATAGTGCACTGCTTATATAGTTGTGCAACTACCATGACTCGGACGGACGTTCTCGAAGAAGATGAATGGCATAAATACTATACAACTTACTCTCGAGTACATATATAGTTGTGAGATATAAACAAATGGGGAATGATCGTAGTCAACGATAAATGCGTGTATAAATTACCGAACACGGATCGGAGTATAGGATAGGACCATAAAAATATTAAATATACATTTTTGGCGTATCGAAAGCACAGCGGAACAATCGCGAGGCGTCAGATGGTTTCTTTTTTCATCGTCAAAAATGATTCTTCTCTTAACTGAACTCGATTAACACGTTCACCACCACCTTCACAAATATAATCTCGCCGTGACAATATCGTATTTTACTTAAAAATAGTCAAATCAATTTTGTACACTTTGTCACTTAAATTGTTAGTGCACGTACATATATGTATGCGACGTCCCCAGTCTCACAGTTTGCTTAACAATAGTCAAATTAATTTTACTCGCTTACAGTTTAAATTTATATATTGACTAAATTGTTTTAATTAGACTGCTCCTTCTCTTAATAATTATAATAAGTTACAAATAATAAACTAGTACTTTTCAAATCGTCAGATATTTTGTGTCGTCGCTGCTAATGAAATATTTGAATAGTAAAATAAATGGTGGTAGCGAGCGCGTGTCAACGTTATTGTTCGCGAGAAAGCGAACGAACCGAATGCACTTAATTGTATGTGTATGTGGTGTTATTTAATTATCTACTTTCTAACGAAGACTAGAGAGAAGCACGAAAATAGGATTAGGATAATGTTCGGCACGTAGGAGGTCACGCCGTTTCCGTTCCAACAGACGTTCAGGTTGCACTTATTAATAATGGGGTTGAATCTCTGTTTGAAGTATTCCCAGTCGCACAGGCCTACGTCACATCCGTCAAGCATGACTAGCTTCTCCGCCAAATAAAACATGACCTTGTTTGGCTGACTATCGCCGTCGCATCTGTGAACAAAAATAGATGACGCTTGTTGTGACCAACTGTTGTCTATTTCGCCCAGGCTGTCGCGAATTTTAAACAATTCCCCCCGGTCGTTTCGGGCCACTGACTCATTCGTCGTTTTATTGTCCCGGTTTCGCAAGAGAACACCGCCAACGATCACTATGCCTCTACAGCCCACTGCTGACAGCGCCATTTTGTATGCTGTGGACGGCTGTCGTGATCGTTCGCATACTTTGAATCGTCTTTTTCTTTAATTAAGCTTAATTCACCTTTTTCTATGATATACCAACTTAAATAATCTTTTCCGTATGATGCACATCTAAAAACATTTCTATAAGAAATGTATAAAACAGCTTCATCGATTAATGAACGAATTAAATATAGTTTAAAAATGAACGAAGTAGAAAGTGTGGAATAGTGCTGTGTAGCAAGCAACTGTTTCAAAAGCGTTTTCACATGAACTTATGGAACATTGATTTTAATTAAAAGATTAGCTCACTTGTAGAACACTGCGACGAGATTGGCGGCGAAGGGCGAGATAAACGACGTTCGCCATTGACGTTTCGCCATGTTCTCGTAATTATAAGCAGTCAGTTTCGATGCGTCTTTGTTGATGTTCAACGTGGCCAGTAGATTTTGAAGGCTAATGATGTCGCTGAAGTAGAACACTCCATTAGGTTCGGCTGACTCTGTGTCTTGCTCCACTTTCCTGGAAATAAACCGTAAAGCATTGTTACTAAAGACGATAGACTGTTCTTTTGAATCATTACCGAAAAATATTTAATTAATATTACGCAAGGATCGTAACTTTTCTGCGGAACAAGGTTCGTTTAAAGGGCATGCAGAAGACAAACGAAATTACCAAAAGTGATTCATCATGTCTTGCAAAAGCGTACATCCTAAGTGTGCATTGATTTCACGTCCATATCCGGCTTGGTAATAGTAGTAGAGATCCTCGTGATATTCTAGCACGCGGAGCTCCTCTTTGTTGAAAACAGCACACCAGGGAGAAAGTTTCGTCACTGTCCAAGACTTTTCGTAACGGCACATGTCGTACATCGTTAGGATCGATCCTGGAAACTCGCACGGATATTAGAAAACCGGCACAGCTGATATGCGCGTTGAACGTTCCCTACACGGTATTGCAAACTCATTGAATCACTCTTGAAACACGGTACGATTTTTATCAATAGCTTGCAGATTTCCATGAAAATTAAAAACCGTGTGCATTCATTGCGAGACACGGCAACTGTGAACACATTCGTTTCTTTTCTTAATCGTTTTAATCAGTCGAAAATACTTGAATATGTTCGTCTTCTTTAGCGTGTTTCTTTTTATCATTTACATTATTTTTTTAAGTTAGAATCAAAATTAGTATTTCACAAAAAAAAGATAATGCAGAGTTTCCTCAATGAACAGATTTGAGAATACTTCAATTGAGAATACTTGAATATATTCGTCTTCTTTAACGTGTTTCTTTTTACCATTTACACGAATTTTTTTTAGGTCAGAATCAAAATTAGTATTTCACAAAAAAGATAATGCAGGGTTTCCCAATGAACAGATTTGAGAGTACTATCTTCAGTTGTGTGTGTGTGAGAATACTTGAATATGTTCGTCTTCTTTAACGTGTTTCTTTTTACCATTCACATGAATCTTTTTAGGTCAGAATCAAAATTAATATTTCACAAAAAAGATAATGCAGGGTTTTCCAATGAACAGATTTGAGAGTACTATCTTCAGTTGTGTGTGTGTGAGATTACTTGAATATGTTTGTCCTCTTTAATGTGCTTCTTTTCATCATTTACATGAATTTCTTAGGTCAGAATAAAAATTAGTATTTTACAAAGAAAAATCATTCAGGGTTTCTCAATGAACGAAACTTGAGACTACTATCGTAAAAAGAGAACCATTAAGCCTCTTCAAAAAATCCCCCTGAACTGACTCAACAATTTTCGTCTAAATCCCATAAGAAAAATTTTCGTAGAGTCTAACCCAAGATTTTTATAAATGTCTGCAGAGTTCTATGGGGTTCGGTTATGGGACTGAGTGTGGGACTCACGTTTCGGAATATGGTAGAGGAATCCCAACCGTCGGCTGACATTCTGTATGAGACTCTGAAACTGCTGTTCCTCTTGGAATCTGCTGACTTCCACCATGGAAATATTGTTGGACGAGACGTCCCATACGTTGCAAGTTTTATAAGCCTGGGAAAGAAAAGTCAGTGGGCATTTCTCCGCGTTCAGTTATAAAGATCGTCGTCGGTCGTTCCACCGGGAATTAGCAGATATGTATTTGTCGTTCTAACGACCTCAATTACTTACGGACAGCAGTGTGTCATTCACGGAAACTTCTTCGCGCAATATAGAGTCGGTGTCCCCGAATAGTCCTTTGATGAATTCGTCCATGCTTGAGCGACCTTCCACCACGCTTTTGAACTTCAACAGAAAGTGACAGCGATTAGAATATAGGTAGACTTCGATGGTTCTGCAGTTGCGATAGGTACCATATAATTGTCCGGCGTTATATTTCTCGCACTCAAATGCAAAAGGTGAGGAAAGTTGCTTTGCAATCGCCTCGCGAGCAATCTCATATCCTCCACGCCTTGCGGTGTCAAAATTTCCGCCCTCTCTACCACAAGGTAATCGTCCGGCTTCCATCTTTTCAAGTTTTCCAAGTCCCTGTCACACAAGTGACCGTCTGCGAAGCAAAATCGCGATTGGCGCGCGTCGTCAGTTACGAAAGACGCGTTAGACGAATGGTATAACTAAATATTTTGTTAAATATGTTGTTGTAGATTGCATCGTCTCGGTAGAAAGAACTTTTGACAAATTATAAAGGCGCCAATTCGTTTTAGTAAAAGCTAAATCCTTTTTGGCATCAGCCAACGATCATCTCCATTTTTTTAAGCAATTATTATTAACATGTTATTTACACTACTAAAAACATATTAAAATCTCTACCTACGTTCTGGAAGATTAATTTTCAACATCTGATGATGCTCTATACTCTTTGAGATCCCCACACAAAAATGGTATATAAATGATCATCAATTTTCTCTCAAAGCTTATTCGTAATCGTCAATCTTGATCACCAACACAACACGTTATTTACACTATTAAAAATATCAAGAGAATTAATTTTCAACATCTGATGATGCTCTATACTCTTTGAGATCCCCACACAAAAATGGTATATAAATGATCAACAATTTTATCTCAAAGCTTATTCATAATCATCAATCTTGATCCCCAACACAACACGTTATTTATACGATTAAAAATATGAAGAGAATTAATTTTCAACATCAGATGTACTCTACGAGACCTCTACGCAAAAATGGTACCAAGGATCATCGATTTTCTCTAAAAGTGTATTGGTGATAGCCAAGTTTGGTTTTCTGCACCAACAAGTTATCTGGGTTGATAAACACATATACTGCTGAAACAAACCTGTCGACCATTCCCAGAAAACAGCGGCGCCAATTAGGTACCATGGAAACTCGTGCACACTAGTTGAAAATGTCTAACCAACGTGGAAAGT
This sequence comes from Lasioglossum vierecki, assembly GCA_028455595.1. Lineage (NCBI taxonomy): Eukaryota > Metazoa > Arthropoda > Insecta > Hymenoptera > Halictidae > Lasioglossum > Lasioglossum vierecki. The sequence continues at coordinate 5,881,336 of CM052337.1, read as the reverse complement.
GTGACACTAGAACGCGCGTTCCAATTTAGACACGTAAGTTCACGGAATCAATAAATCTAAGGTACGCTACTGTGAATACGAGTATATTGATCAACACGTGAAACGACGCGCAGAGAAAGATCGATACGAAAAAGTGTCAATGACCTGAATTAACTGCGGTTTGGTTCGCCGGCTCCGCCGTCCGGCGGGGTTCGACTTGTCTCCTTTGTTTATTCTATTAACTCTTTGACGGACGAATACGTCTTTGTAAGTGTACACAATTGAAAAGTTGATTAAAAGGCTAACAACAAATTTTCCCAGCAACATCTCTACTACTATTCTACGGACACATTCGTCTTGAATTTGCACGATAATTCATTGTTAAGCAACAAATGATGATTTAACGCTTTGGGTGTAGCATTTTGGGTCATATTTTTAACCGGTTTAAAAATATATGTTTGTCAAGAAACATTCGAGTCTACTGAATTCAATCAGGAGTTACCCTAGTAGCACAAAAATATTGGATAAATATTTTTTATATTTAACAAAATATTAGCCAAATATTCAGAGAATATAAAGTAGATTTTAGCGGATAATTGTCCCTGGGCAGACCCGTGTTGCGGACAATTATCGATAAAATACTGTACTTCTAATATGAAATAAAGATCCATATAATATTGAGAAAAATATTTTTCTCGTAACATGAAATAGATATTTCCCGCATATTTAAAAAGAAATATTTGTTACTTAATATAAAATAAATATTGTATGTATATTTAAATATTAAGAAGAGATTGAATCTCTTTTTAATATTATATGAATGTGTATACAATATTTTTTACTACTAGGTTATAGCACACTGTAATTTGATCGGTTCAGTTCAGTTTCATAATAAAATTACTTTGAAGTTATAAGATGTTTTATCGTGATTGACCAGTCACTGTGTTAAATAATAAATGGCGGCTTTGGTCACATCAAATTTCATTTAACTCGCCCGTCAAAGAGTGAATAGAATTGCTTTGCAAGATCATGATTTGTCTTCATTTGGAATAGGTCTATCAGTGCAACCTGGTTTGAACCGGGTTGCTTCAGAGGTCAGCAGAGGTTCTTCCACCCTTACAGTTCTTTCGACCCGCGGTTATTCAGACGAGGAAATTTACTTACTGCCTCGGGACTCGTGGTTGTTGATTATTTGGCTCTGCACTTCCGTTAACGAAACCATTTCGGTGATCTCCATTCTCGATGCGCACTGTGTGCCGTGCGTTGCGAGCATCCAAACTTGCTCGGCTCTGCAGTCTGCGGATGCAATCACGGAACAATGTAAACTCACTTTGACGAATCAAAAAATATTCGGACACCATGTCAATTCGATCTCTCGATTCGGTGTCCCTCTGGTTCCAATGTACCAGTGACTATTTTCGGCATTTCCTATTTGTTTACTTACTCGGTACGTCTTGGAACCGTGTTTTACCGGCATGAACAAAATGGTAGGCAGTCTTCGTGGCCATGTACAAGTACGGATCATTCTCGTCCGCGAAACAGTAGTCGGAATCGCGAGTGTACGCGAGATTCGCCAGGACGAGCAACAGCAACAGGGACATGTTCATTTTCAGCGCCATCTTTGTCTCCGGAAAGCTACAAGTTAACAAATTACATGTTTTTTTATCATTTGATGTATTTAAGACCTATTTAGAAACTCTCAGATGTTCAAAATTGTCATTGGGATTCACAAAATTAATCATGTAGATTGTAGACTGTGTATAAAACATTTTTCAAAATGAAAAGTTTCTTTAAAAAAAATTAGAAATGTGTACATAGTTGACATGAGAATGTTAGAGATTTTTATATGATTTTCAGTTGATTGGAACTATGAAAAGACATATTTACTCCTGTCTGTTATAGTCGACACAGAAAAATTTGATTTTGCACTAAGATCCACAGTATAATTATGATTTAATACTCTGCAACGGCGACACACTTATTTCGAGCGTCTTCTTCGTCGCGCTCGCGAAAATTGATTTATAGAAAAATCGAACGGAACGTTTTTCTATTCGCAGATCGGAATCTCTCTTTCTGGGAGAATGATCCGGTTTCACTGGCTGTTTCTGAAGAAATTCCCTCGCGTTCGTATTTTACGATCACATTAAAGCGCGCTGCCATGCCGCTTCGTCTGAAACCCAACTATAGCAAGTAAACCTACATTTTCCTGTGCTGATGTCAGATGTTCCTTCCCCGGCAGCGCGGCGTTGTAAATTGTGGCCGGCTAAACGCGAAGTTGTTGTTATGTAACCCGCGAAAGGATATTTATCCATTTAGACCGCCGATATAACATGAAAAAAAAACGAAGAAACAGAAGGAAGAAGAATAAAGAGCAAATTATCCTTGCGTCCTTCAGACTTATATAATCAATAAGTCAACATATAGATGTGTCCACCGTATGATGTCACGTCCTCCGGTCAACATCACTCCCGATGCACATCCGAGTAGCAATTTACCAATCAAATTATTAATAATAATCATCCCTGGCGTATAATTCGCGACAGTGATCCCGGAAATTTTTATGCAATATAAAAGAAACTTGTATCAACTGTGAAGAACGCAAGCCGAGAATAGAAAGCGCATGTTATATTTTATATTAAATAAATTTCTTCATTCGAGCACATAGTATTATTGCGGAAAATCGAAATAAATTCAGCCTTCCAATATTTATAAAATGCTGCGTGCGTCGAATCCTTTTTACTGTTTGGAATTGCGCCTACTCGTCCTTGTCATAAACGCATAAAACCCGATGGTCAGCGATCGCGGAGGAGCAGGGTCCGGGAACTGCGTGCTACAGTTTATGGTGCACCAAGGTTAAGGATAGAGACGCGAAATATGTATGCAAGTGAACGTGAAAGTTAAGATGTGCGCGCGAATTACGCACACATGCGAGAGCGACTTGCATAATTCCCGGAGAGCGAGAAACAGGTTCCCGAGGAAGAGGCTAGACACCTTGCGACGTGATTAGCAACTTTGCTGCCGAACCGAATGTCCGACGTTCTCCTCGCCCTTATCGGATTTGGACCGTTTCGCGAACTAACCGATCTGCTAATCGTTTACGCGACTTCTGAGACGGTCCAAGTTAACGGCTCAGCACTAAAAGCGGCTGGTACGTGATGCTTAAGTAAACAACATGTAACTTGTCTAAACTGTCTTGTCGTAAAAATGATGAGATAGAATTTAGTTGGACTTGTGCGTTTGAAAAAGAACACTTGGTCAGTCGCTTTCTGTCAAAACTTATAAATGTAATAATTGTAAGGAGTTTTGTTAAATGTTGCTTAACGCAAGGCTTTTTTATGAAATTAATTTCTCAACATTTAATCTATTGAAAATTAAACAATTTCTGAACTGGGAGTTTCTTAAAACAATTCAGAAATGTGTTCCTAGTAAAACTTTATTTTTCAGGTCAATTGTAATCTTGACGATGTTTTCATTGTAACCCTGAATTGTTGAAACGAACATTGCTAACGTGTCTCGAATAAATTGATCAACCACTACCAAAATTTGCCAAATGGAATTTTCACAGAATTATGAGAAATGCAATGATTAAATAGTCTTCTGTAAATAACGCGTTAATTGCACGTCAATAATAAGATGTATACCCTCGACAGAAAAATTCGCGAGTGGTCACTTCAGCGTGCGGGCGGAATGCGGTTGGCAAAGACAATCCGTGAGTAAGTATCGCCGAGGATAGCGTAATGGACAGTGGCTCGATTAGCAAAACCTTCTTCGAGTCTAATAAGTCTACTTGGCCTACTTATTGTTAATGCCCCGTGTCCGCAAGTGACGACTGCCGTGTAAACTTAGTAGTGATCTGATTTTGCCATAAACGCTCGATGATTTTACGCTTCGCGACTCCTTCGGCCATTAAAAAAAATGTATATATTTAGTAGCAGCTTCTTCATGCGTGTTTGCGACGAAAGAAAAATCGATTTGCAATTTTAGTAGGTTAATCGAAAAGATTCTTCGCGATCCTCTTCTCGGGAATATTTCATCATTACTTAAGCTACAGCCAATCATAAAAGTACACCCTCTGAAACGAAGTAAATTTCTAAAAGTATAATTTTGTTTTCCCAACTTTTTTAATAGAGTCTGTATAGAAAAAAATAAAAAATGAGTATTTTAAATTGTGTTATAAATTCAATATTGATACTAGTTGATTCGAAAACTTTCTTACACTTTAATGAACTAATTGTTCCAAGTTCTTGAAATAGCTCAAGTCACATGATCCCCTTTTAAAAGGTTTACATCATTTGAAAAGGTGTATAGGGTCTTTTGTGACAGACTGTACCTGTTACCGACGTCATTCGATTTTCTTAAGAGATTACTCTGAATTTTGCAGTTTCCGCATCGATCGAAAACGTAGTTTTGCGATACAGCCTGATAGAAATAACTTAGCCTGATAGAACTGTTGAATCGAATGTATTTTGAGCGGCTGTGTTTGAACGGGGGCGGGTTCTTCGTTCTTCGCCATCAATTTAATGAGACTCTGTTTCTGTTTACCCGATGCCCGTAATGAATCATCTACCGTCACGAAGAAGAACAGAACAATCTACTATCACGCAATAAAGAACGACGGTCAGTAATCTGTACTTGATAATTGAGAACACAAGTAGGACGTCGACGTCACGCTCGGCGATACTTGCCGCCAGCATTCAACAATTTAATTATTCGCAGGCCGGGTTTATTTATTCAAATGAAATTCCTCCCGAATGCGTAATCGGAATTTAATCAAAAGCTGAATGAAATGACTTTTATTACAACAATGCGCCACCTTTCACCCGGAATTCACCGCTCTTCCGACCTGCCTCAAATTGTTTTATCCCGTTACCGAACCGTCCGTTAACATTGTTTCTTGTCCATTCAAACTCCCACTTTCCGAAGTCGATGCTCAGAAACTTCGGTAATACTTTGTTCAACTCGAATCTCGGCTCACGTGAGGAACGTATAGATCATGGCAGTTCTGAATAAAATATTAACGTGTCACGGATATAGAGCGACGTGTGTGATTAACCTGGCCGCCATTTTGGAACCAGCGAAATAGCATTATGAAATAATTAGGAGCTACGATGTTGATTCAGATTCCCCAGACATGGTTAAAAATTAGTTAGTTATTATTCATTCAAACTATTAAGATTATTGAAAAAAAGAACTTTTTGTTTAGCTAATATTTATCGATATCGATGCTGAAAATTTCTGGTATAAATAATAATTTAACACTAGATCTACCAAGCACAGACCGCAACTGATAAGTGCGACTGTATTATAACGACAGGATTGAATTTCTTCAGACTTTCTACAATATTCATTACAGCGCGTGCTTAATTAAAATTTGGCTTTTCATTAAGTAAATTATAGTTTCGTTAATGACTTTATAAAAACGAATTAATCGTTCAAGCTCCAACGATGGGAATCATATGTTTCGCAGAAAGTGGCAGCGTGTGAACATTCAGCTTCTAGAAATGCGCGATTAATATCCGGAAAGAGGCCTGGGCAGAGTATCAAAGGCGCGTTGATTGGCGAGATCGCGATTCGCAGCGACGACTGGAAAAATTTGTTTTCATTGAGAAATTACCACAATTACGGGGCCCGGTATTTATCTTCACGCCCTGTTTCTTGTTGCCTCGTATCGAGCGTCGAAAAAGGCTTGGAAAGAGAGAGTGCGACCGGCAACGAGATCTAACTTTTCACTTTTCGATGATCTTGTTTCTTGCGACTGGATCTGCGAGGATCTTCGGAACGTTTCACGGGCACTCGATCGGCGATCGAATATAACAATGAACCAGTGATTTATTAAATTACATTATTAGAAGAAGATCTATGTGTTTGCAGAGACCGCCGGTATTTCGGGTTTAGTCAACAGGACGTCCAAATTTCTCGCGAGTTCGAGAGTTCACTGTCCTGTAAACAGGTGGGTCCAGGTGAGAGCGGTATTGCAGAAACACTCGCGAATTCCCGGTGGGAAATGCTGTAGAAGTGAACCGTGAAAAGAACGCGAATACTATACTCTCGTCTGTATGCCGATCGCGACCACCTTTCGAGGCGGCAGCTTGTGTGGCACTGCCGTAAGGTCGACGAGCTTCGCTGCTTCGCAGCGTATACTGTGTGGAAAAGTCATATAGTCCCCGGCGATATAGTCCCCCCGTGAATAGTGTAGTACGGATCGTGGCCTTTGATCCTTTCCTGGTAAAGCATACTATTTCGTGAGTTCCATAAAAATTGTGAAGGTTCGTTACCTCGGGCACGCACGATCGATAATGGGGTAGACAGGTGGAAACAGGACCCCCGCGTTGCGTTCAAATCAGTCGTTAGAACACCTCTTCTTTCGACCAGCTACGAAAAACACGCGACCACCATCAAGAACAATGCCTCGGCTACACGCGAAATATTTGGCGACCTGTTTTAACATTTGCACACTTTCTAACCCTTATTTCAATGCCCTGGCTACACCCACCATCTTTTTTTACACGATTCTCAAATATCACTTGCAATTTTTAAGGTGACATTGTAAAAGGGAGGCTTCGAAGTGGAAAATTCGTTGACGAACGAAAAGGTTTAATGTAGTTTTTTTAAATTTTAAAGTATTTAAATGCAGTGTAACTTTGAAAAATTGTCTTGAAAATATATGACTGGATCAATCATTATTTTATAATTTCTATAATGAACGTAGTTATGTCAAATCAATTAGCAGATGCAAATGACCATGGCATTCTCTCCGGTGTTACCGAATCAATTATTGAAGACAGCGCTAAGAAGTCCCGTTAATCCAGCAACTCGTCACACTGTGATTTTTGTTCTATGACGTAAGCAGTTGCAATCAGTCATTCTCTATTGCAAGGGAATTGCTATGCTCCTCTTGTTATGGAATTCTTCCACACCTTCTGAAGCTTTCATATAATATGCCTTCCGATTATTATATTACACAGAGGAATTTTTTCATAAACGTGTGAAATAGTTATTTTCAAAAAATAAATCAAATGATTGACCTCGTTGATATCATGCATTTACACGAATTCCATAGTGATTACCAATGTTTATATTAATGAAGTACTAAATTGGTAGATGGTGGAGCTTTGTGCATTTAGAGTAAAAAATTCTGCATATAATTTACGCATTTATAGTGTAGAATTACGCATATAATTTTGAAGCTTTCATATAATATGTCTTCCGATTATTATATTAACAGAGCTATTTTTTCATAAACGTGACAAATACTTATTTTCGAAAAATAAATCAAATGATTGACCTTATTGATACTATGCATTTACACGAATTCCATAGTGGTTACCAACGTTTATATTAATGAAGTACTAAATCGGTAGATGGTGGAGCTTTGTGCATTTAGAGTAAAAAATTCTGCATATAATTTACGCATTTATAGTGTAGAATTACGCATATAATTTGTACATTTAAAATTATGCATGTAATTTACACACGTCGAGCGTAGGTAACGTCTAAATTTTCATGAAAAAATATTGTTCACAATCGACTCCACCGGAAATCGTCAATGAAAATGTAAATCAGTATTTTACATCGTAGCCTGCGTATCCTGTGCTAATTGCATTAATGTTGTAATAAAATCCTAGGCGCTGTGCTATCATTTACTGCAACATTTGAGAGCGCAAATCTCTGATCGCAACAACGATTTGTCACGGAAGTTCAGGTGGCACTGACATAAGGTCGTCAAGCTCCGTTGCGTCGCACCTGAACATTCTATGCAATCGGTGCCCTGTTAAGACTATAATGCGACTGTTCCCTGCAATTGAAGAGCCAACTGCGATGCATCATATATTCCACTAACCAACAATTTTAACGCTATACCAACAAGACTAACTCGAGCTAAACTAATGCTACAAATTCACAATAAACGAACGACTCTTTCCTCTTACCATAAAATCAATTAATAACTATTAAAATCACCTGACAAGCATGTACAAACACTATCAAACAATAATAAATTTACAGCTTCCAATGGATGTCTCAATATTAATAGTTAAACCAAACATCAAAGCTTGTCACTACATATTATCATTTTTTAAGAGCTGTGGTCTTAAAGTATAAGTTTTATACCACTCTAATATACCACATTCTATTTTGTAATTATTATATTCTGTTTTGTATGTGGCGTATTTCGTTTTTTTTTTTGTAATTATGTTGAAATAAATCTCATGTGAGATTTTCTAATAAAAAAAGTACGACTAAAATTTTTACAATATAGTTTCATAAATATTAAGTACGTTTACATCTCGATCGAGTAACCAATTGATTCGTTAAGAACGCGTTAACAGCAATAAATTAGAGCGATGGAATGATATTTACATATTAACTTGCATATCAATCTCACATAACGTCGTTAAATTGTAATATGTTAGCCGTATAAAGATCATCGTTTATCACGCCAGCTTATGTGACAGTGATATAAGGTCGTCGAGTTGCTGGCATCAAACACGTGCACACATGAATCAGACATTTTATGACACCTTAATTTCTTCAACACAATCACTGACAAAAGGCGACTTGACGTGCCCGGTAATCACTTTAAGGTAATCGGTTTTGTTGTCACCTAGCTGGAACTCTGTATGTAATTGAGGTTCGAAATTTTTTAAGTGGACTCGTTCCCGGTGTGACCGTGAAAACGATCATTCTCCGTGAAATAATTTCCTCTTCTCTACGGATACGTACACTTTATTTGCGAAATATTATTTAAGCATAAATAAAACCAGATAAATACAACAATAATTTTAACAGCTAGGAATTAATTTTCATTCAAAGTTCGCAGAACTCTATATCGCAGTGGAATCCAGGGACCTCCAACTTTTGCTTTAAATACTTCCAATCGCAAACTCCCATCTCGCAGCCTTCCAACTCCAAAGGTTTCTCATTTAAATAAAACCTGACTTTGTGCGCGGAATCGCATCTGGAAGCAACAAATCGGATAAGTCCTGCATCAAAACAATTCAGTATGAAATTGCATATCGTACGAACCTGTAGAAAACAGCTGCAAAATTCGCAGCGAACGGAGCGAGATAGGAAGTCCGCCATTTTCTGGATCTTTCAGCTTCGTAGTTTGATGCTGTCAAAGGCGTCGAGTCCTTCGCGGCTCCAATAGTCGTCAAAAATAATTGCAGCATCGAGCTGTGGGTGAAGTAGAATATACCTTTCGGCTCATCCTTTGCGTCTCCTTTTTCCAATTTCCTGAAACGTTCAAAAGTAGCACGTCGTTGAAAACAAACCTTTAACGATCCCAAATTGCATGCGTCTCCAAGACAATGGAAACGCGAAACCAATTGCAGGAACTCACGTGAAGTGCTTGAACATGTCTTGCAACGGTTGACATCCGACCCTGGTGCTCATCTGCTGTCCATAACTGTCGTGAGTGTAATAGTGAAGATCCTCCTCGTACTCGAAAACTTTCAGGGACTCCTCTACGAAAGCTGCGCACCAAGGTGACAGTTTGTCGACGACCCAGGCTCTTTCGAACACGCACGCAGTGTACATCACCAGAACGGAGTCTGTAATATATGAATTGATTAATTCATTTTATGTCAAATAATGATCTAATGAATGGTAATATTTTTTCAGGCAGAGAACACACTGAAAGGAAGATCTTCGTCGAAACCAAGTCGCTTGCTAACTTTGTGAACTACTTCCTTGAACTCGGGTCCATCGATGAAGGCGGACACTTCAGCATTCGTTGATGCATTCTTCATTAATTTCACAAAAGGCTTGCAGATTTTGTAAAGCTGCGAACAAAGTAGACTTTCGTAAATCGTATTCAAACCTTTAGTTACATATAAGGTCTCGACATGTGAAAGAAACATCCAGGACAATATTCGTATTTTGTTTTTAATTATTCCTTTGTGAAACTTTCAGTAACACAGTTTTCTATTTGCTTGTCTAATCCACGATATGTTCCACTGCTCAGTTCGGATAACCGAGGTGCTACTATATCGTGGATTAAACAAACAAATATAATCCAAACTGTATCGTGTTTGGAATCATTTTAATCAGTAAAATGTGAGGAATACGTTGATAAAAAAAGTCTCATAAAAAATAATTAAAAACACTGTACAAGGTATATAAAACGTAATGGTCATCTGATCTAGAGGTGAATCTTGGATCCTCTTGGATCGGTGAATATTTTTAAAAGAAACTTGCCGCAAAATTTTTATAACTAAGAAAATTGCTAAAGTTCGAAAAAAATCGAGAAGAGAAAAAGTTTGAAAGGAAACATACATATGTGACAAACAAATGCCAAAGCACCGTCACCTGCCCATTCAGATCATAAATTTGAAATTGCAAAATATGAAAAAAAACGTTATGTCCATTGTTATACATAAGAATACTAATCCTACATTATAAAAACTCTACCGTACCCCATCGTTCATTCATCGAATTATAACAGGCAAACAACTGGCCGATTAATTTACTACCACCGCGCTTCGAAAACTTCAACCCCGACAGGTAGACAACCCGTGCGACAGACCCATTGAACCGACGAGCGGATAAAAACCAAAAGGAATTTCCATGGCAATTTCCCACTCCTCAACCTAAAGTCGTTCCGACGCATACGCGTCCAATTAACAAGCGCTACACTTCCCCACCTAAATCCACCCTTAACCATTCATGAAAAACCCGAGGTGACAATCGCAGAACTATTTTGATCGCGGTCGAAGTAATTTCTTCTCGTTCGCTGTCACGATTTCGGAAACCGTGTTGTGTAGTGTCTTGTGCTTCACTATTACCGAGAGTCCTGTGAATCCGACGGAGAAACAGATGATTTCTGAAAAATTTGTAAATATATATACTTTACATTAATATCTTATAAATAGACCGCGAATCTTTATGCGTTCATGAAGAAATTGGTTGGGTGTAATATAAAACAGTAAAGGATTTCAAAAATTCAAGAATGTTATAATGTTGCTTTTAATGCAACAAAATCTTTAAGGGATGAAATCAATTTTTATGTTATTCCTGCTTCCCGCAATCAATGCAAAATATTTCTATTTTGCATAAAAATCCGCGGTTTACTTATAATGCAGAATTAATATTTTTATGTATAATAATGTTTTCTTTCATATTTTGCAATTTCAAATTTATGATTCGAATGGACAGAAAATTTTTATGTTATTCCTGCTTCTCGCAATCAATGCAAAATATTTCTATTTTGCATAAAAATCCGCCGTTTACTTATAATGCAGAATTAATATTTTTATGTATAATAATGTTTTCTTTCATATTTTGCAATTTCAAATTTATGATTCGAATGGACAGAAAATTTTTATGTTATTCCTGCTTCTCGCAATCAATGCAAAATATTTCTATTTTGCATAAAAATCCGCGGTTTAATTATAATGCAGAATTAATATTTTTATGTATAATAATGTTTTCTTTCATATTTTGCAATTTCAAATTTATGATTCGAATTGACAGAAAATTTTTATGTTATTCCTGCTTCTCGCAATCAATGCAAAATATTTCTATTTTGCATAAAAATTCGCAGTTTACTGATAATGCAGAATTAATATTCTTATGTATAATAAGGTTTTCTTTCATATTTTGCAATTTCAAATTTATGATCCGAATGGACAGACACGGTCACGATTATGTTTTATACGCCCTGTACGTGCCTCTAAAAGTTCATAGACTTCCATCTCGAAATTCTCGCATTTATCGAGACACGTGTTTCACTTCTTTGTTATCGAACCTTCAGTAGAGTATCTTGTTCCACTGGCACAACTTCCGTGTTGAGAGACACATTACCAAAGAGACCATTAATAAAGTAGTCCATGCTAGCCACGGTCCGTTGCGTATCTGTTGATCTAAACTGCATGAAAATAAGGATAATTTGAATAATTTTTTTTTAGGAATTACAAGTAGATATATTATTGTAGGCGTGTTCTATGACTAATTGACTGTAAATAATCGCGTGCCTTGTATTTATCTGCTGGCTCATCGTTGGAATTTAAATTGAGAAGCCGAGGGAAATATTGTTTAAACCGGCCTCCGAGCGTTTTCAAATCCAATTCGCCTTGCTTCGTCAAATATTTCGGCTTGTCCTCGCTGACATTCGGGTCTAATTCCCACGCCTTCAAACCCTCGAGATCTTCTTTGCATAAATGGCCGCCTACGAGCGAGCGGAAAAACAATTAAGAGCACGGAAATACTAAGAACCAGTAAAAAAAGCAATCTGCTTTACAATTCCAATCTGAAGTGGCATAACAACCCATTAACTTCAATGCTGTCTGAGCTCCACTTACGTCCATGTTTCTCGTGATTTTTGATGATTTTCTTCTTAAGCTTCGGCAACAAGTTCGTCATATTTTTAATCTCGCTTTTCCCCGAGTACCGCGTTCCGTGTCTCGTCAGCATCCAAATTTGCACTGCTTCACAATCTAACGAAATCCATAAAAATTGAGTTACACATTATTTGATAACTGTGAATTACGAAATTGTTGACATACTTACTTGGCACCGAGGTATTAGTTATCAAATGGTCCCCGATTGAGTAAGCCGTTTTGGTACCACCATATAAATACGGATGTTTATCGACAGAATAGCAATAATCGTCTTTTGCATCGCTTACAATAAATTGACCCTCGAGAGATACGAAGGCAATCACTATTGTAAAGATTCTTATATCTAACATTTTTCCTGACAATAAATATTATCTTCTTCTTCGAAGTCCGCGTGCCTGCAATGAAAATTGCACGACTTCGTGTCAGAAGAAAAAAACAAATCACGTGAAATGCGGCGCGACAATCACTGCACTATGGCTCAGCGCAGCTGTCAATGATTCATACAAATTTTTGTTATACTTTGACGTGTGTGTGTGTGTGTAGATCACGACGAGAAAGTGGATTTCTCAAATTTTTATATTTCAGAACGCGGGACCATTAAAAATCATTGCTTTTTAAATATTACGTATCATCACACGTACGGCAGATTTATTCATTTTCAAAGGCGTGCGAATTTTTTTCGGGATCTGCGAGATTTCGTATATGTTTTGGAAATAGCTTTGACCGCTTACTAAGTCGCATCGTTTTTAATGTGATACGTCCGTGCTCTACGAATAAAAACTCTGTTTTGCTACAATCATTTAAAACGTACAGAAAAATCGTTTTCATGCCACGTTATTTTCAATTTCATTATTTAATATTGGCGAATTTGAAAATCCTTCAAAAATTAAAAATCTGAAACCATAGTAATTTTTAACAACCCGGTGTAATATAATAACTAGTCCTAAAGTTTTCGGCTCCAACCCGGTTCTTCCACTAATTTTAAATTCACAAAGATGCTCGTAATTTTCAAGTTTTCAAGTATCTTACACGTATTTCAATATAGCACCGTTAAAAATGATTTAATTTTAAATATTCCGTGTCACACGCGTAATAGATATGTTAATTGTGATTCGCAAAGAAGTTCGTCATTTTTTAAAATTATTTTATGTAAAAAGCTACGAACGAAAAACAACACAGATGTGACTTACGAGCGATCGTGGAGTCGACTGATTAAACACTGGTTGCTTACCTGCCTAGTATGTATCCCCTTCGATACAAATATAAATGTCAATAACTGCTCAGGTTTTCTCCTTTATAGTAACAAACTCATGACGACGAAACTACACATACATACATACACTTGTGTGCTCGTTTAGTGTAACGCCACGGTGTCAGCGTCTAGTGGCGCACCCAGAGGGGGGAGGGGGGAGCCAGAGAGGCAAGTCCCCTCAAAAAAACAGGAATAATTATTTAATATTCATGAAACATCATTCTGTGGTCCGTTACAAAATTTTTCAATGTCAGTACTTATGAAGTTAATACGTGTGGTTACCGTTAACAGATATTTTTGCTAAAAAAAAGGTCATTTTATTCAACTCGTCCCCCCCCCCCCCCCAAATTGAATCCTGAGTGCGCCACTGTCAGCGTTAATACTTATTACAACCGGGTGAAATATTTTCGAACATACATTATAATTTTTAACGAGCTAACAGTAACGGCCGCGTCTATGTAAGCATTTATTAACTCTGGTACTACGAACAAAGAATATTTTTCGTTTAACCGGTTCTCCGCTTAGTAAACGTAGGAAAATGACTACAATTAGAGTTACATAAAAGCAAACCGACATATGAATATTTGTATCCACAATATTGTTCTACTACTAGCGAGATTTCTTTTTTTTATCTTATTTAACGTCGCTTTTTGAATTCTTCTATGAGAATTATTTTATTTTTCGAGCGAAGCGACGATTTTTACCAGTGACGTTCCAATTCCCCGCTAAAATAATCTGTCGTCGAGCGAAATTTCTTTTTTTTTATCTCATTTAACGTCGCTTTTTGAATTCTTCTATGAGAATTATTTTATTTTTCGAGCGAAGCGACGATTTTTACCAGTGACGTTTCAATTCCCCGCTAAAATAATCTCTCGTCGAGCGAGATTTCTTTTTTTTTATCTCATTTAACGTCGCTTTTTGAATTCTTCTATGAGAATTATTTTATTTTTCGAGCGAAGCGACGATTTTTACCAGTGACGTTTCAATCCCCCGCTAAAATAATCTCTCGTCGAGCGAGATTTCTTTTTTTTTATCTTATTTAACGTCGCTTTTTGAATTCTTCTATGAGAATTATTTTATTTTTCGAGCGAAGCAACGATTTTTACCAGTGACGTTTCAATTCCCCGCTAAAATAATCTGTCGTCGAGCGAGATTTCTTTTTTTTATCTTATTTAACGTCGCTTTTTTAATTCTTTTATGAGAATGTTTCGGACCAGGCACAAAATAACGAAACTTTATTTAGAAATTCTCATGATTTCTTTATTCTTCTGTGAGAAGAAAGTCTCTGGTTTACACACGAGATATTTACAATGAAAATTACAGAACTGTAGATTGAGAATAGATGAATACAAAATAAAGGAAATCGAACTCAGACTTCACAATTATACTAGAAACTTGAACTGGAAGCTCTAGAAAAACTATCGAGAAAACCGGTTGTAAGCGCACGACGTTTTCGAATTAGTAATGGACACCATCGATTAAATTGGACTATCGACTAGTTACTATTTAGTTACTGCACAGCCTACTTTACTCCTAGCCATGCTGAAGAACTTGGCAACACTGTCGTGTTTACAGTTTAGGACTCCCGATTTCGATAATGGGAGTCTCGTGTTTGAGATTTTAATTATTGATTTTTCCATAGAAAATTATTTAAAAATAGACAACTCAGTGTCAATTATGTTTAATCAATGTGCAAATATTATAACTATGGTGAGTGAAAGTGATATTAAAGTTTACTAATATGTATAAATGCGGTATATATTTTGTGGACTCTCGGAACAGTTTGGTGTTGTGATACATAATATTTAAAATATTTCCAGGGATATTAAGAAAATACAAATATGAAGCAATGGGAAATCATCTTGGAACTACAATGCAACATTTGGAAATGAATTAAGGGATATATAAATTCACAGAAGCCTGAAATAGACGAAAGTATTCTGACGAAGCCGAAGAGGTTAAGTGATACGTGTATACGTCAAAGAGGTTGGGTAATCAGTTACTGAAGAGAAGAGTTGTGCAGGTAATATATTATATTTATTAGCATATAGTCTTATAAAGGATAATTTTATAATTGTAAAATTTTAAAAATAATATGTGCATTCATTTCTAATTTCTAATCATTTAGTAAAACATTAGAAACAATTGCTAATAATTTATATAAAATACTATGATAATTTTCACCACAAATGCATCTATCATCTAAAATTGCTAAATGATGTATATCTGATTGTTTACTAGTATATGTTACTTACATAAAATGTGTTTATGATTTTCAGATTTTAGAAAATCTGTTTCCAAATTAGGAACATTTATTACAGCTTCCGTTATTGCACACTTGTGAGTAAATACAGTTGTTACTTTATCCTCCACAATTAATAATTTACATATATTACAACTTATTTTTTTTTTTTTTGCAACAGAATGGAACCCATTAATGAAATCATCCACAATACAAGTGGATAAATAATCAGTGTCGAAAATTTCTGAAAAACTGCTGACATCGACAGAAAGATTACGAAGAATGAAGATCATTACTATCATTGTCACAATTCATGAAATCCATTACTTTCTTGAAAAACTTGTCAGTTGAAATTACACGCTTTTTTTCTAATTGTTTATTAAATTTAAGCAACCGCTAATTAGATCAGAATCAATAAACTCTTTAACTAAATTTTCATGGTTTTCAATTATTCTTTCCCTGCGCTCTACAGAATCTTTTCTTTGTGATAGCACACGTTTTAACCTGAATAAAACATTCTCCAATACACTGTTGGGATATAGAATATCCTGATACCTTTGAATGTCGGTTTCCACAAAATGCAGACTATAAACTGCAAAATGCCTTGTTAGTGTCCAATTTCTGCGGGGAATAGCAGCCATCCGCATAGGAGAAATTTTTCCGCAATTCCTCATCATGCAGAATAAAAATATAGAAATACAATTATGTTCTTTAAGAATACTATCATAATTTCCCTTGCTATTAGAGACACAACAACGTCGTGGTATTTTTAACCAATCAATGTAATAAAGAATTGTGTAAAACAAATTTTCGAAAAAAGTGATACTAATAAATGTTATTAAAACTAAATTGAAATGTATTAAAAGACAATAAATTCTATTAAATAAATGTGCTACACACAAAGAGAAAGACCTGTAAAGTTAATAAATACTACTTACCTGCGTTGCCTTACTTTCACAATGTGTAGCACACATTGATGTACATTTAAAAATTACGCGGGAAAGTGAGAGGCCGGTAGAGGAGATTGAGAGTCCGGTTCAGTAGGTTGGGTTAGGTATATTTATATATATATATATATATATGTCAACCGGACTCTCACAGTGTTGCCATTCTTGACTCAGCATGGCTAGGAGTAAAGTAGGCTGTGAATAGACTGTCTCTTGGCCGGTCAATAATCGATCCGACGGTGTTTACCAATAGTGCTGCGCGCTGCCAATCGATCGCGGATCTCTCTACGACGCGAGCAGTAGCCAATAGTAGAGGCTACGGGATAGATCGATCGTAACGATCTATCGCTTAAGCAGCCAATCCCAAACAGAGAATTATTTTATTTTTCGAGCGAAGCGACGATTTTTACCAGTGACGCTTCAATCCCCCGCTAAAATAATCTGTCGTCGAGCGAGATTTCTTTTTTTTATCTTATTTAACGTCGCTTTTTGAATTCTTTTATGAGAATTATTTAATTTTTCGAGCGAAGCCACGATTTTTACCAGTGACGTTTCAATCCCCCGCTAAAATAATCTGTCGTCGAGCGAGATTTATATCATGTTATATATTTATATGAAATCTCAAATTTAGTTTTTAAAACGGATATTCGGCTAATGTTTATAGTTATTACGTTACAGCTCTATTACGTTACAGCAACTATACAAGTTTTATATTAATTAAGATATGGGGAATGACTATGTAAACTGTGTATGTTGAATATAATGTCATTTATTTCTGAAAAAGAACTAAGATAACTTTCGCATCGCATACGTCTGGTGTTTAAAAAATAAAGAAAAATATAAATTTCGTTATTAGTTTTAAAAGATCGACTAAGTTTCAATATTGCACAACTACATCTTCGCTTAGTCAAGATCAAACTGCTTTGACTATAAAAATAAGGTCACAATGTGTATACACGTTTGTATTTCACTGTTTTTAATCTGAAAGAGTATTTTAAAATGGAAGATTGTTACATACATGTGTAATATTTTTATTTCACGTTTCCATAGGTTCCATAACTACATCTACTATAGTTGCATCTGTTGGAGTTTCCATTAGAGAGTCGTCAGATTTCTTTTTAATCGAATATAGCTTCTTTAGCTTTTCATAATGTTTTATGTCCTAAAATTCATCGTTGGTTAAGCCAATATCATGTTAGACAGTAAAGGTGTGTTTATAGTTCGTATAAATATTGAAAATATATACCTTCTCTTGTACAGATGGTCTTATTTTATCAAATGCAGATAAAATATGCCGCATAGAGATTTCTGGCTGACCTGAATAATGTATGTCCATTAATTCTCTCAGTGCTTCTACACCAGCTTCTCTGATTAAGGCTGCCAAATCTGCTCCGGTATAACCATCGCACTTGGCGTTATACCCTATTTGTTCGAGATTTACATCCGCAGCAAGTTTTGGTTTAGTCGCATTCTGTATACATAAATTATTGGCAATAGAAATCACCTTGAAAATATTACTTTACTTGTCTACGATTAATACATCAAATATACCTTTGTTAGTGCTCTTAAAATATCAATACGATCTGCTGCTGTAGGCAGGTCTACGTATAAAATTTTATCTAATCTTCCTGGTCTCAAAACTGCTGGATCAATAATGTCAGGTCTATTACTCGCAGCCATTAAAAATACTCCTTGACGTTCCTCTACTCCATCCATTTCTGTAAGCATTTGATTCACTACACGTGAAGTAGCAGAATTGTCGCCGTCCGATCGTCTTGGGCACAAAGCATCCAACTCGTCGAAAAATATAACACACGGTGCTGAGTTCCTTGCTCTCATAAAACATTGTCGAACTGCTTTCTCACTTTCGCCAACGTACTAAAAGAAAGCCAAAATAAATGAAAGTTTTTCTCGATCGAAATTGTAATAAACATTAAATTTGCTGAAGCAATTGAAACATTTACCATATTTAAAAGTTCTGGCCCTTTAACAGATATAAAGTTGATGCCAGCTTCATTTGCAATCGCTTTCGCCAATAATGTTTTACCACATCCAGGTGGGCCACACAATAATACTCCGGTAGGTGTTGTTAATCCTAGGGCTGTAAAATGTTCGGAATGTCGAACTGGACCCTACAATGTTAAATTGAAGAGAAAAAAATACAACTCAAATAAACACACTTTATCAGTTTAAACAAACAGGGAACTTTTGAGGAGGTGTAATATGCTTTTACCAGTATAGCCATCTGTAATTCTTCTCTTATATCTCTTAAGGAACCAACGTCATCCCACGTAACATCAGGTACAGTTGCAAAGCCTTCTCTTTTGGCTGATGGCTGAATAACGCGAAGAGCAGTTTCAAAATCGCTGTGTTCGATACATAAATTCCTTAATCGTTCTGAAGAAAGTGGTGGATCATTGCGTAACCACGTAAGCAATGCCGCCAAGTCCGGAGATTTTGAATTTTCTGGTATCACGTCCATCTCGATTACCGCCTGAGAACTTACAGAATCGCTCGTTTTGCTCGATTTGACGGTGTTGTTTTGATTTGAAGAAGGTGATTCGGTAATTGCTTCATCGTCTAAATTACCAGAATTTTCAAAATTTTCCTTTTCAGTGTCTGGTTCGACTTCTCTTGTTTCCAATGGTTTAATATTTGGTTCAGATCTGTTTACATTTTCAAGTATCCTAGTAGTAACAAAAATAAGTGATGCAATTCGTTGTCCACAATATTATACATTGATTTTTTACATGTACAGAGAACATTGAATAAGTTACCTATCCACAGCAGCCATAGCAGCCTCTCTAATTAGTGCAACTAAATCGGCTCCAACAAAACCAGGCGTTAGTGAAGCTATTGTAGATAAACTAACATCGGGAGCAAGCGCAACTTTCTCTGTATGTACAGTTAAGATGTTTGTTCTTGCATCTTTATCCGGTATACCAAGACACACTTCATGATCAAAACGGCCGGCTCTTCTTAATGCTGGATCCAATGAATCAGGGCGATTTGTAGCCCCAAGCACCAACACCCCAGTACCGTTTTCTTTCAAACTCAATTCTGCACGATAAAACGTTATTTTTCATTTAAAAATGAAGCTGGGAGTCAATATAGTATAATCAATAAAGTATAATCTAGTAAATACGATTTAGCGATAGGAATAATTTACCATCTAAACATGATAATAACTGGGCAACAATTCTTCTCTCCATTTCTCTCTGAGCAGTAGCTCTATGCGGTGCAACAGCATCAATTTCATCTATGAAAATTACACACGGTGAAATCGCTAATGCTTGTTCAAATAAATCTCTAATCCGTGCTTCACTCTCCCCTGATACTCCAGCCACAAGTTCCGGTGCTGCAACTTTTAGCAAAGGTATCCCCAATTCCTACATTTAAGATAAAACATTAATAACGAATGAAATAGAGTAAACTAGAATAACTTATAATTGCATTCTTACTCCTGCAATAGCATATGCTAGTAATGTCTTGCCACAACCAGGTGGACCGTGAAGTAAAAATCCTCTTGGCGGTGATATACCAAGTTGTTTAAAGATTTCCGGATGCTTCATATGGGCAAGTAGCTTACACACAGTTTTTAGAACTTTGTCACAACCTCCTATGTCAGTGAACGTAACTTTTGGTTCTGAGACTGGAATCCCTTTGGCTTTTTTCGTGAATGTAAATAGATTGCCGTCGTTCTCTTTATCACGTTGCCTTTTTCTGTTAAATGGTTCGACCAGTGTACTACTTGCTGCAACTAGTCGTGTTTCTTTTGTAGGCTGTACAGAAAACATTACACAATGTAATAATATTACAGGCAATATAAATATTTGCCAAACCAAATAAATGAAAGTAAAATTTTACTGATTTTTTCTGTTCGACGTCCTTAGGTGGTACAGGTTTTTCCACATGTGAAGATGAATTTGGTTTGACCTGTCGATTCGTTAGTTTGGTTTCATCGGTCTTATTATAAATGTTTGAAGCTTTACTCGCATCATCGTCGCTACTGATGTCTATTAATTCTTTGTCACTAGAATTTCCATTTTGTTTGTTCTGTGACTTTTTATATACTTTCAGTAACATATCGTCCAGCATAGTATTTTGAGGATCGGACTAAAATCAATATATTCCTGTTTACATATGCAACCAAAAATAATATTTATGTAACGTATATATGCTAATACTTCTATATCCACTTCCTCTTCGTCATCCTCATCCTCGTAAGCAGGCCAATCGCAAGGACAATGTTTCTTTGCAAACATCTCTGTGAGCTCGTCGTATGCTTTACGTACCAAAGCTCTAAATGGGCCTCGTTTCTTTATACGATAATCACGATATTTCTTTTGCAATGTATCTGCCATTTCATGAACATCAATGTAAACTTTGTTTTCATTCTCATGCATATACTAAAAATTAAACGGTATATATACAATATGTATTAAAATACAAAATATGAAAAAATTTTATTCGGAACACAATTTTAATTCTAGACTTCTACAATTACATGATAAATTATAGTTGAATGTTTTATAAACGAATCAATTCTTTATATTTATTTTATTATATTGTAAGGTATAAAAAAAAATAATAAATAATTTGTTTATGCATAGACTGAAACTTTAAAGTAACAATTAATTTGTAAAATTCTGTTGTTATGTACTTTAGATGTTATATAGTAGATAACTTTACCGCGCAAAGTGCGCATTACAAATCTGTAAACTTTACGTATCTACATAGTTAGGCGAAGGAATTTTATAGAAAGAAATTAACGAATTACCGTTTGCACACGCGAAATTAATAACTGATCCCGCAGATCTCTATGAGAAAGGTCAACTTTCGGTTTATTATTTA
Organism: Lasioglossum vierecki; assembly: GCA_028455595.1. Lineage (NCBI taxonomy): Eukaryota > Metazoa > Arthropoda > Insecta > Hymenoptera > Halictidae > Lasioglossum > Lasioglossum vierecki. The sequence continues at coordinate 5,859,724 of CM052337.1, read as the reverse complement.
CAGCTTTCGATTTGGAATCTCCGCTGGATCCTTGTAACGGAATGATATCAATCGACGCATTCAATTTTCCAACCTTCTGCATTTTCTTACTGTCAGGAGTCATCAACAGTTTTATGGAAATCAAATGATCATCAAATCTTTATGCTTGCCTCCTTCCAATTTTCCACGCGTGGTATCACGTAATTATTATTAACAATATTCATTCACCACTTCGTTTCGCAAACAGTAACGCGGAAAACAGGAAATATCACAAGAGAAAGAATAACTTCCGAAACGGGTTATGTTAGAAGCCTAGAAGCAATGAAAACATGTAGATTGACGTACGTGCAGAAATTGTTTCGCATTTCGTAAGTGCACCGAATGAAAATAATAAAAGGGTAGGCAAACCACGTAACGTTCCTAGAATATTACTAGATTTTGGGTCGAAACATGGGTTTAGACGGGAACGTTTTTTATCCTTATACGAGCATATTTTTAGCTGCACAAAGATTCATTTGCTAGAGGAAGGTTTATCGCAGCCCGTTCTGATCATTACATCAGCCAAAACAGTCTTTTTGTGACAGAGTCGAACACCGCAAACCCATGTTTTGATTCAAAATCTAGTAATATTTTAGTTACTTGCTTGTTGTGTCACGTGAGTAGCCTACCCCAGTAACTATATAAGGGGGTAAGGTACAGGCAAATATTACTAGAATATTACTAAAAAAACAAGTGAAAACAGTGTTTTCACCAGATTTAACCAGGTTATGTTTACAGTTAATAATATGAGCGTCCAAAATAAGGGTAAAAATCGAGAAAACCACCCTTATAACTTATAGGTTCCCATGTATTTTTCTAATACAAAACGATTTTTTTTACGGAAATCATGAGTGCACCTTACAACAATTAACCCTCCTCTTTATAATGAGCCCTCACACAGCTCCTATTATGTTCGTATAAGGTCAAACAACTGTTTGCCGCAAACGCTGTTTTGATGATGAAAACTTTTTCTAGTAATATTCTAGTAATATTCTGCCTATCCCTTGACCCCCATAAAATGGAATGGTAGTGTATGTAAGAGTCTTAGACCATATATACCTATAGACGCGGCGAGATAAAACTGCCTCGTTACCAGATTAAACCGCCTAGCAGATGACTCTTGTGGGCACAGTGCTATAGTATGTTGAGAAATCACAGTACCGTGAAGCTAAAGTAGCAGAGGGGAACGGAGAATCGTCGTTACAAGTCATTATGTATAAATATTTATGGAAACTGTAACTGTGTAATATACGTATTTTATTTTATTACTTGTTCATTTTTACTTTACTCTTATTATTTTAAATATGGTTAACTCATTTTGTCGATTATAATTCGGAAGAAGTTTAATTTTAATGTAGGAGTTGATAATATGAAATCTGTATTTATTTCCTCACAACTCACTTTATTTAAAAAAGGAACAGTAAAAACAATATACATATGTATATGTCGAATACAATACATATATTATATATAATATGCGCGAGGTAATATGAAACAATAATAATAATATCAATAATATTTATTAATGAGTATATAATAAAATTTGAATCTCGTTCTCTACAATTCTTTATGCAACAAGTATGCACCATTTTTCAAATTTTTACCAAATAATGGCCTGTTGAAATAGTAAACTTGTGAAATATTGAACGTGTAAAATATACTTCTGTACTGTGTACTCGCTTCGTTGCGCTTCGTCTGGCTTCGTCTCATACACTATCCACCATTTTGAATTATCTCGAATCGAGGCTTGTGGACACCAGATAATTTTGGATCTCGTCATACTGCATCGTATGCACATACTATACCTATGCCGGGTCTATAGGTATATATGTCTAAGATACTTTCTTGTCAGTCCAATATATCACTATCCACCATTTTGAATGATTTTGTGAGGTCAGTTGTAGGCACCAGATACTCTGTTATCTTGGAACACTGCGTTCTATGCATATCCTATACCTATTCCAGGTCTCTATAAGTAAGTATATTTATAAGTAGTATCGCCATACCGCGTGGAAATTGAGGGGAAGTTACCCTCTCCCTGTCATTACAAGATTAGTCACGTGACATTGTGACACATGCATGACAGAGACGAAACGTGTCACGTGACCGAGCTATGGCGAAAGCGTAGGGGAATAGCGTGGTATAAGGGGAAAGTTAGAGTGGGAGACAAATTTTAATTTGGCGACATTGAGCGACATTGGTGTTGGCAGTTAGCAGTGCACCACACATACGTATTTTGCGCAGCATATGGTAGGGATAACTACGAGAAATCTGCATTGTATTTTGGCGCACAAATGATCGCAAACTTCTTCTCTTACACTTATTATATATCGTTAATAGAATGATTCTGTACTCGAAGGATACAAATAATTGCAAATTAGTTGTGTTCTAGAAATAGGTTTATTATCGTACCATTTGGTGCAAATAAGTTTATTGGAAACGGAATCTGAAGGCGTTCGCACATACTTCGAAAGCTCACCGGGTGTATGAAGCGTTAGTTGCTGCGTGTAATTGTACATATTTCTAAGTACTTGTACTTCTTTCAAAAACAAACGGTGTTTTCTTTTCGTTGGATTACGAACGCTTGAGGAATAACAAAAAGGCGGGAACAAAAGAAAGTAAAAGAGGGAAAAATTAAAGAACGGAAGGAAAAAAGGTTAAAGTCGTAGTGTGCACTTACTAATGTGTGTTGTGGGATTACTGTGCCCTGATACTTCAAAGTGGTTATTGCAATTTATTTCTTCCAGTGTTTGCAAAATAAACACGAAAGGACTTGGCGAGTGATTCCTATCTGTTTGTGTGAACTGTTAGTGAAACTACGTCGAACATTGTGATAATTTCATGAGTTTCCTGAGAACCCTTGTAGGAAGACTTGTGATGTGATGAATGAATATTATTATTCTAACACCTTGTGAAACTTGATTTTCCAGAATTAGAATGGCTTCTAATATGCCTTCTTTCCCGCGTATGCTGAAAATGCTGCGGGAAAATAGTAATATTAAGGATAAACGCGAAGCTTTAACCTATATTCGTAGGTAAGTTTGACGAGTTTCTATTGTTAAATTTACGTATTGCATGTTTACACATTTTTATATTAGATATTCAAGAGGAAAACAATCTTTTATATTAAATGAATAGTGTAAAACGTACAAGAAATTTGCATTTCTTTATACATAGTGAATCTCGTATTATTTATAGTATTCGCAACGATATAAAATACAATTAAATGAACAATATTATTGAAGTTTAACCCTTGTGAAGCTTGCTATTTATGTACTGAGTCGTGAAAAACTTGTTTTCTATTCAAAGGCTGTTAATTAGAAACTGAGATGGATTAATTGACTACTATACATTACAAATGATATCAGTTTCATGTAAATACTGCTACTACCAGTAGCATTTCAAGTTATTATTTTTATGATATTACGATTTTATAACCGTTCAATGTTACTACAGTACCATGTGTATTTGTAAGCTGTAAAGATTGAAAATGGTTCTGCAACAATAAAGTTAGTAATGAAAGAAACAAATAGTTATTCAACCATAATTTTTCGAAATTGATTTATAAAACTTTCTACTCGTATTTATACGAATTTAAAGTCTACTTATAACAAAAATGATCTTGATTTAAAGATGTAAAACTTTTGTGGAAAATCAATTTGACAAGACTTAACATTTGAAGTACCATAAGTAATGTTTAATAAAACTTACAAAAATACGTTTATTTTTGAAATCATACAATTTTGTTTGCAATGTGTACTCGGAGAAATAAATCAACCTAATTATTTCTAACAAAAGCATCGTTATAAGTCCAGGTGTAAGTTCTATTGTTAAACACAGTAGATGTGTTCACGACAACTAGTAACTAACTTACTAATCTTTTCATAATTGAAAATAATTTTGAATAAATTTATGCTTCCTTATTTCCATTGTAACAAGAAAATTGTAGACGTTAATCTTAGCTATGAAATTTTAATTAACAATAGATAATTATCTTTTTCAGCAACAGCAAGAAGTTGGAACAAACGAAAGCTATTAAAGAGGAACAATACAAAGAATTATATAAATTAGTCATTGATGTATATGCAAGTGGAAACAATGACATACAGAATGAAGCGTATCAAACAATAACTGTAATCATTCAAGACTTTAAAGATCATTCTTTGAATTTGTTTGAAAGCATGTCACAAATAAGTAAAAAAACTAGGTCTGTTGAATCAAATATCTAGGATATTAATTGATTGTACAAATTCACTCAAATATTAGTTTTTGGAAGTACCATTTAAAAATTGTAAAACTTATAAGTAGACTGCGGATCTTTACACAAAATAAAAACGTTCTACATTGATTATGGAAAGCAGGAATAGCATAAAAATTGATTCCATCCCTTAATGACTTTGTTACACTAAAAATAACGTTAGAATGTTCTTGAATTATTCTAATTTATTATTGTTTTATATTTTACCCAATCAATTCCTTGATATATGCATAAAGATCCGCATTCTATTTATAACAAATGTAATCTTTTTTTTTATGCAATGTAATTAACAAATGTAAACTTTTTATTCAATAATGTACAATTATCTGTACATTAACATGCAGTTTAGATTGCGTTGTTGTTTATTGTTTGATTTTTAAATGAAACAATTATTGTAGAAAAGAATGAGCTTACAAATTACTTGATATACGAATTATTGATATAATTTCAGATTAAAAATTCTTAAATTATTAGAAATAGTTGACGACAATGCGATATTGACAGTTGCTTATGATGCACATACTTTGAACTTTTTTAACACCTGTATGTGTACAATAAGAACTGATACAATGCCATGGATAGCGCCAAGTGTGTGCATAGATAATATCCAAGTTTTGACAGATGCCGATAGTAGACAGTTATCAGATGACCAAAGATTAGAAGAGGAAACACTTAATTATTGCATGATTCTGTTACGGAGGTTCTACAAAGTGGCTGCACTAACATCAGATCCAAAAGTTCAAAAGGTATACTTGAAATAAATGTTTAAAATAAAATAGGTGTAGTTTAAATACCTTCTATTTGATTTGTGAAACTAAAAATCAAAACTATAAGAAAGATTTTTATTTTTGCAGTTTCATGCATTATTGTTAGATAAAATAATGCTATTAGCATATATGGGACATAAGAAGCAACGAAGTCATGCTTTACAACTTTTAGAACAGTCACTTGGTACAGACATAACATCGTACATTCGTACTAAATTACCAGAAGCATGGACTCAATATAAATCATTGCTACAATCTACATACTGCAAACGTATGTTACTTTTGGTATCCACGTCTGAATTAGATTGGGCAACTCAGTGGAACATTAGTATTCAATTTCTTGGCATGGATCTTCATAGAGGTGCTGGTTTGATAAATAACTTACTGGGTGTTGAAGAGAAAGCATTTAAGTCTACAGATACGGTGATACGCAGGTATACATAATAATAGTGAAGAGAAGGTAGTATTCATTTACAGAAATCAATATAGTCTGGTTATTGTATGTTTCAGACAAGCATTTCTGTCATGGAAATTACTGGTGGATAATTTTGCATTAGATCCACAGGAGCTTGCTACCGCTAGACGCATAAAATTGTTGTGTGTTCCATTAAATGCTAAAAACAGTAAAAGTGAATTAATAGCACTAACAAAATTAGAAGTCTGGTGGCACGTGATTATAAAACTTTATAAGGACATTTCTAAATTTGTCAATCCAGTAATCACACAATTTCTGAACTTCTGTTTCGGACCTCTTGGAGATACACCATTAATGTCTTCGAAATTTGAAATAGTAGCTTCGCCAGGAAAACGATTCTATAAAACCAAAATTATTGCTGTAGATGCTTTATGTCAACTCCTTGTGGCCAAACAAGAAAATAGCACAGTATTTTCGCCAATCTTGGAAGAGAGACTCCCATATTCTCTGACTAATTCTATTTTTCAAGAGTATTATAAGTGTTTTATTCATAGTGCAGGAGAAGCTTTGCTTGTCCTTAGTCAACTTACAGACGCAGAACTGAAAAACAGACACCAACTTGGTAAAACATTGTGGTCAAGTTTAGTTAGCTACATACAGGAATCGAAAACACAATTACAGGTTGGTCAATATCTATAGGTGATAATACTTAATATTGTATTTCTCTCAAAACATTTATATACATATATCTTACATATTATCTTACTATAATATTATCTTACAGGAAACAATATATAAAGATTTACTACTGGTTATCACAGAATTGACGAACTCTGCTACAGATAAGCCAATGATCAGAAATTTACTCCTTGATACAATCCTACCTGAAATTGTTAATTTTAATAAGAAATTCGATTTTGAAGATGATGTATTATCAGCCCTGGTAATCAAACTTGTTCAAATTCCATTATTAAATGGTGCTAAAAAGTAAGTTGGACTACAAATATGAAAAGTGAAATGCTTTAAAGCATTGTTTAATTTTATTAGTAATCTTAGCTCCCCAAAACATTATTTACATTGCATAATTTACGTAATTTATGTGTCATTCTTACTTATGCTATTTTATGTATAGTAATACTTTAACCACTTCGTTCTCTTGCACGTGTTGACGCGCGACAAGAAAAGTTCCGTACAAGGTCGGTTACATGTAAACACGCGACTCAATGTCCCTTCATCCAAGTTGCATGTTTACATGTAACCGACCTTGTTCGGAACTTTTTTTGTCGCACGTTAACACGTCCAAGAGAGCGAAGTGGTTAATAGGTATGGGTCTTGAGTATCTTGTGTTATATTCTTTTCTTAGTTGGATAAGTATGAGTGATAAAAGCATTAAAAAATGTTTTCTCCATTTTTTAAGGGATCACTATGATATAATAACATGTCTGTTTGTACAAAGTATTAAATCTGAAAGGAAAGACGAGTATTATGCCCATGCACTAAAATTTTTTAAAGAAATATATGAGAAATTGTCTGCGTTATTAAATGGTGAAGAGCAAAATGAGTAAGTTGCTAAAAGTACAACACATCGTAATGTTCAATTCTGTTACTATATTTCATTTATTATTGCCTTATCATGAATATAATTATATTATTCTTTTCTAGGATCGTCGTTTATGAATTGTGGCGAATTTTGGCGGTAGTGCTAATAAAATATATGGATGATTTACAAGAAATTAATGAGGGTAATGCTGCAGAACACAATTTGAAGACTGTCGAATCAATAGTAATATTTCCATTTATGTATTTGAGTTTACAAGACAATAAGCATGTAAGTTAGTTTAATATTTTTAATTTCTATGGAATTTAATACAAAGATATATTTAATTTGATACTTATACTCTTTACGTTAGGCACAAGACTTGATCAAAATTTGGAAAAACTTGTATAAACAATTTGAGCTGCGAGCAGATCTCATTGAAACTGTCAAATCTAATGAAATTTTGTTAAGCGTTGTGAATGCTATGCGGTGCTGTATAGTTAAAAATGAGAAATCTTGTTGTCTGATCACAAAATGTTTAAACGTTTTGTTAAGTACCATCAACTTCAAATTTTTGTTGGGTAGGTCGATATTAATGATCAAAATTAATGACAGGTACAAATATTTTGTAGCTAATTCGATTGTAATTTTTCAGCGAATGTAGAAGTTCCATCTATTATGCACCTGATTATAGAACTTATAACTTGCTCTTTATCCAATGCCAATTTCGCAGATTGTGAAGCTAGTCTTAAAGCTCTCTCTGCAATACTTATTACGATTTATGGTCATAATCCTCAAAAGGTGATATTGTATTTGCAAGTCTGTAGACCAGCAGTTGAACTGGTTCTTTCATCTAAAATAGATGCAATAAATGAAGAAGTATGTACATAATATGCTTGTTTTTTATATAGTGTGGATTCTGTTTATTTGAGTTATCGTTTAATCGGGGCAGCTGTATGTTTGAGGTAAAGCTCGAAGAACAGTATCTAATCACTAGATAGCGGATCTTTATGCAAAATAAAAATGTTCTACCTGAATTGATACGAACCAGAGTGAAATGGAAATGTATTTTCTTTCTTAATATGTATTTTTATATTGATCTAATGTTTTTATTGTCTTAAATGACACCCACTCATTTTTGTCATAAATGCATAAAAAATCTGCTGTCTACTAATCAACACAAATCTGATTCTCTGTGTTTTATTGGGACTGATGTTTATCTCTCCTGATATGTTCCAAATAACCGGAATCCACTATATTTACATAAGTTGCAATATTGTGATACGCAATCTTCAACTTTTAGGTAATAAGTACATGGGAGTCAATTGTCAGTATTTTCAAAGGTCTTAATAAACTGGTTGATTATGATCTTATTTTATCGTACAAGAAAGCTATTATTCTTGCTCTGAATCACAGACATGTTGATGTACAGAATCAAGCATTCTCGCTTTTCGATCTTATGAATGATCTAAGTGAAAGTGCTAAATCAGTATTTCAAGAAATAGAAATGGAAACTGGTAAAGATAAAATATCACGCAAACGTAATGCTACAAAGACGAATGATGTCGTTGAAAAAACAACAAACCAAGTTAAACTGGTTGGTAGCTTTTTAAATAAACGTTCTTGCAGCCCGAAAGCTATAGTGAAAGAATCTAGTAAAGCCGATAAGAAGATACTACCTGATTCTAATTCTGAGGTAAATATGTATTTACAGTCAATATACATGACCAATCACACAACATAATCAAAATCACGTTCGAGACGTACTGAACAATTACTTGTAAACATTCTCAAATAGAATCATGAAACACATTGTATGGTCTTTTGAAATTAGTATTCTTTTTCAATAAAATTTAAGTCTCCAATAATTATTTGGAACTTTTGTCGTCACTTTTTATTGATATTTCGTTTAATATGGCCTTATACATATAAGGTGATTTTAGTTATAATTCTCACGATTTAAAAGTGCTCTACTAAATCGCTTAGTCAACGATTTGTTCGAAATTAAATATTGTATAGAATGAGTTTACTTATACACTTATAAATTTTACAATATCGTGTACCATGCGTGTTTGGCACATACGCCGTTTCAGTCAACAACGAAACTGTATCTAAAAGAAGGTAGAGTTATTAGACACCAATCAAAGCCTCTTTAGTTTCTTCATTTCATTGCTTAACTAGCTTGTCATTACACTGTGTAAATGTTTATAGCTTTAAAAAAAGGTTTTGCTCTGAATATTTTCTTTACGATTGTCGGTTAATTCTAGGAATATGTTTACATCAAGACTGATCTAAGATTTGATGTCAGTCGTTTGACCGACCATCAAAAAGAGTCATTAAAGCGAAAGCGAGATGATATTCCAGCACTTTACAACGATCTGTCGCAGTCCTCTTCTCAAGATACTCAAAATTTACAAGAATGGTTCGATAGGAAAAACGAAGCTTTAGCTAAGAAAGATAATATTTCAATGAAAAACGCTATAAATGACGAGGCAAATAAAGAGAATAAATTAAAAATGATAGAATCCGAAATCCTAGACAAGGCAACTATTCAGAGTGATGGAATGTCGGTTGAACATGTTGGACAAAACATGAAGGTTGTTATAGAAAGCAACGACAATTTAACTGCAGCAGTCACAGTAGCAGAAACTTGTGACAATTCTGCAGAAAAAGACACAAATAAAAGCAGTGATCAAAAAGTGTCCCCATCCGTATTAGATAGTGGGAAACGACGAAACCGACAAAATTCAATGATGACGTCTAGTATTTCTCAAACAATAGAAGAAACTAACAGCCAACCAGAACAGTCTGACACAACTATGGTTAGGGAAAAAAAATTAAGAACAAAAGGAATTCATAATAAGTCAAAAACGGATAATACACATAGACTTTCGAGTGATTCGAAGAGCAAGTTTCTTGAAACAGAGAGAAGAGGTACGAAACGGAAAGCAACTTCGGATAGCGAAAGTGAAGGTTCGAGTCAACATCGACGCAGCAAGACTAAATTAATGTCAGTAAACTATGATACTCCTACCGATAGTGACAGTTCCAAAACTACAGAAGTTGATCATATTGAAGCACTAAGCCAAGAAGGAAATTTAAGTAAACGAACTAAGAGTGAAATGTCTCGATTACGAATAAATATGGTATTTGATTGTCCTGTATCAAACAGCCGTCGATCCAAGGGTAATGAAGATAATGTTAAAGATGTTACTGCTAAGAAACAATCCCCTGATAATAAAGCACGTAAATCGAAAGCCGGTGATACTAAAACTGGCGATTCTTTGAAGAAAAATGAAATAAGTAATGATAAAGAATTAAATAAAGCACAGGGTCTAAAGAAGTTAGGTAGATGGACGACAAAAACAAGAAAAAATAAAAAATCTGCTAATTCTGAAGATAACAATGCGAAGATAACTTCAGAAAACATGGAAGACGAAAAGAGAGTAGAGAAGAAACCAGAAGAAGAAGAAGAAGAGGAGGAGGAGGAGGAAGAGGAAGAGGAGGAAGAAATAGAGAGCAAAGAAGAGGCGTGTAAAGAAGATATCCAAGAAGATCAGAACACAGGAAAAGAGAATAAAGAGTACATGAAAGAACAAGAGGACAAAGAAGAAGAAACTGTACAGATAGATATATCAAGGACTGTAGTAGAAGATGTAGGAAGAGAAGTGCCCGATGCTAACTTGATAGTTAATACACCTAAAATTGTAGATCCTAAGAACAATAAATCTAATATTGAAGTAGGAAGTAGAGACATTGAAGTTGGGGAAACTGTTGTAAGAACTGAAGATTCAAAAGTGGTTGAACAACAAACACAGATTGAGGATGATACACAAGATATAATAGAAAATTCGCAAGATATATCTGAATTACAAAAGAAATGTAGCGAGAAACAGTGTTTTATTAAAATTAATAAAATTGGTGAGTCATGGAAATCATTAAAGACTCAAGGGACTCCAGGTGAGGATGAAGAGATGGCAGACATTGTTGTGAGTACTTGTGATAACGACAATAATGAAGTTCCTAAAGATAATGTTAAGGGATCTGACGAAAGCGTTGAAGTTGATTCCGATAAGCCAAAGATATTGACTCCAACCACTGATTTCACTATGTATGGCGATGGAAAATACGTTATAGCTGAAATACAAAAAACGAACGAGGGGGCATCGGTTAAATCCCTTGTCGGGTTTTCCTCGCCAAAAAATTTGACCAAGCGTCAATTGAAATTTAAAGCTTATTCGGGACAAGGTCGTGCAGCACATATGTTAGGGTTAGTGACAAAACAAGCAAAGATGGACTCTGAATCTCCCACTGTAACTATAGAGGATGAATCTGCAATAAAGAAACTCAAGGTTAAAGATACAGAAAGTGAAACAGGAAAAAAAGAAAAGACTCCTACACTTAAAGAACCTGATAAAGTTACAGCTACATGTAGTAGTCGACAAGAGAAAATTTTTAATAATATGAGGTCGTCCGACTATTGCCCATCACCATCAATAAAATTGTTTTCTAATTTGAAGAATGATGGAGAAAAGATTTTTTCGAAAATAGACAAACCAGTGGATTCTGTTAAAGTTGATGTCCAGGTTGAAAAAGTGAACGAAGAAACATCAACTGAAATCGAAGAATTGCAAATTTTAGAGTGGTCAAGTGCAAATCCACCTTCGTTAACTGCATCGCCTAGTGTTAGTATCCTCAAACGTCAACGGCAGTCATTACCAGAACCAGATCCAGAGTGCACGACTCCTAATAAGGTACTTATCTTTTTCAATATCTACTTACTAGATCCTGGTGTGATACAGCAACTGATACAAATGATGCAATGAACTAGGAATATCGTCTAAAGAAAATCATATCTCTTCTGTAATGTCAGGATCTATTAAATATTTTATTTTTCGGCAAATTTTTAAAAAACTTCTATTATTTATTTATATATATATATATATATATATATATATATATATATATATTTACCT
>CM052337.1:5800591-5847653 GCA_028455595.1 Lasioglossum vierecki | reverse complement strand
ATCAGTATTTAACCGACAAGAAATTGCAATTTTTTAAAATAAAAAAAATCTATTTTCAACAAAAAAATCAAGGTTGTTGCGAGTTTGTCTATTTAGCGTCTCAAAGGTTTTTGAGATTAGATAATGTTAGGTGTTAACAAACATGAAACTTGTGCACTTTTAATTAAAATATGTAAAATTCTTTGAAATCATAGTTAGACGAATTACCATAGTTAGACGAATTAGACTATTAACTATTATATAACAACAGGACAACTACGACATGTTGTAATTACCTGCGGAAAATATTCACTTATCCTTTGTCGGACGTATCGAGTTACGTAACGACATGTAGTTTTATTGATAAGTTTCGTCACCCGTGAGAACCATGGCATAGCGTTTTCAGCAGCCTGTAGTTTTTGAGCAGCCAGTAAAGTAGTCTCAACCATAATGCATTATCTTTCTTTATAGAGAAAACGGGTAAGTTTTGCTGATCCTCCGGTTTCAAAAGAAATGGGATATGAAATTGCAACCACTGAGTCTCCACAGAGGTATAATAAATTTGGTTCGCGCGGCTTGTTGGGTCGTAAAGATTCGCCTTTAAGAATGAAGCATATCAAACCCAGGCTAATACACGTTGACTCCGAGAAGATGGAGGGCGACGAAGAAATAGACGTGACAAATGCACCCGAACTTGATTTGCAATGCGAACGAGAAAATGAATTGTTAACGAAAATAGCGGAAGATTTAGAGTACTCGGAGAATTTTGCAATAGATGCTGATCAGGGTCAGATGTCTTGTAATCCTGTTGAAAACGAATTAATCGATGAACATCCTGTCGAAAATAACGCTCGAAATAAAGTCAAGATTCATAATTTGAATGTCGAATTTGAAATTTCACAAAATACTACATTTTCTGCACACACGGGAGCAAAAGACGATATTGAGACAGGTACTATGAAGAGATCTAATAATGACGTCCCTGAGAACACAAACGACGATCTATTTAATGGAGACGAAACGAAGCGTGACAATGCAAAAGCTGTAGACGGTAACGCGAACAATCGACACAATCTTTCTGTGCAAAATAGATCAGAGGATTCTCTTAATTACAACATTGCGAACGATTCAGTTATACCAAGTTCGTGCAAAGATCACTCAAATACTCAAAGTTTGGAGGACACGGTGGATGTACAGAATCTCTCTAGCTTGAATTCAACAACAAATTCGGATGAAATTTTCTGTGGAAAATTGATGCGAACCAGTACTAAAGCTGTAGACAGTGCAGAAGAACAAGATACTTTGCCAGTTACTGACTCGGTGTTTGAAAGTTTACCATTGAGCAACGACAGCCAAAACATGACTCAATTTGATGCAGAAATGTCTGATCCGGAGCTTTTGAACTCCACGCAGCCGATATACCCGTTGCTGACTTCATCTACAGAATCTATACAGACTATCGTTGAAAAGTTAACAAACCCTCTGTGGGTGCAACATCTGTCTTCATATCTTCAAAGCAGAAACCTTGAAACTATTGGCGACCTTGCTCGATTATCCGAGCGCGAAGTGAATAGGATGCCCGTGAAAGGTAATTCGAAGGTTGAATTAGTAAGAAGCGTCTTAAAATGTTACGAAAGAACGCACGTTGGAAAAGGAACAAGCAATGCGATGGAACGCTTGGCCAACATTTCGGAGAGCAAAGCACCTGTTAATGTAAATAACAATGTACCTGTATCTGGAACAAAAGCGATATCTGACAACCAAGCATCAAAAGCGACTACATCGACTACGAATGCTAAGACACCACGAGGTATTGACGATATGAGAGAAAAACCTGATTCGTCTGAAAATGTAATAGAGTCAAGTTTGGATGCAACTCCAAATGACCTTGCCGTATCACCTGCTTCTGTTTCGGTTTCGAAAATATCAACACCTATGTACGTTCGAAATGTTATCTTACTATTTATGCTGCATGTTCACCAGTTTAGGCTGATCCACTTGACATTTATTTATTTCAATATAAATCATAGAATCTTGCTTCACCTATGAGCATAGTTTTGAGAATATACAGGGTGTCTCAAAACTCCTTCGATTTTCGGAAATGGGAGGTTTCTGAAGTTATTTGAAGAGACATTTTCCTTTGCAAAACTGGCCCCTGTGGCTTTGATTAGGAGTTAACACTAGACGCGTGTTGGCAAAGTCGACCCGCACGCGATACTGAGCTCCTCGATAAATTTTGAAACCAGATTTAAAATCAGCGTGAAAAAATCTACGGGAAACGATGTATAGCATGCTAAAAAAGTTGATCCGCGCATGGTATTGGATAAACCACAATTTTCTTAAATTGTATAAGTTTAATGAATTTTTTTAAGGTTAAAAAACATTCGTACCATAATCTCCCTATTTTTCCCATATGCTTTAATTAAAAAAAAATCATCGCCCTATCTAATTTCTATCGAGAGTTCTTTGATTTTGATACAGATTTCATCGGAATTGTCCACTGTACGCTGTGACATCGTAACGAACAAGAGTTTGTTGTTGAAGTGATGCTCAGATTTCGATGAGCTTTGGATATGATGTCAAGACCATCATTCTAAATAACATTTCCCTTTACAGTATTCGGCGGTCGGGTTTAGTTTACGAGATGATCGTGAGAAACTTTTCTTATGTGTGAAGATCCAACACGTGAAGGGATAGAAACTGATTGAATTAAAAACTCATTTATTCAGCCATAAATCCATTTGCTGCTTCGAAATGTGTATCACCGGGTCACTCGGTGACGAACTGCGCAGATGTCTTCAGGTATACGGCAGTGCCGAAAGCTAAAGAAGGTACGGTCAGGTCAACGAAATGTGTAGCTGTTGGTAGGTAGTTGTTGTACGACAACTAAGGCCTTAGGCTCTAAGGGATGCGCGGTCAAGTCCACGACCCAGACTTTCACTTCCACTTTCTAATCGACAAATAAATAGTACGTTTATTTCACACAGATGCCTTGAAATTTGACCAGACTCACTCAGTGAGTGCAAACGATTTATTTCTCGATTAGAAAGTGGAAGTGAATGTCTGGATCATGGACTTGGCCGCGCATCCCTTAGGTTGTAGTATACCAACTATCTACCATCAGGTGTACAGTTCGTCGACCTGAGTGTACGTCCCTCAGTTTTCGGTTCTGTCATATGCTAAAAACTTTTGTGCAGTTTATCACCGAGTGTCCAGTGACACACATTTCGATGTAGCAAATGGATTTACGGCGGAATTAATGAGTTTTTAATTCAATCAGTTTCTATTTTTTCTCTTGTTGGATTTGCACAAGTAAAGTTTTGAAATTTCGTTCAGAATGACGGTCCTAGATAACATTCCAAAGCTCATCGAAATCGATGAGGGTCGCTCAACGAAATCACCTTATCGACAAACTCTTGTTCGTTGAGATGTCACTTTGCCAACAGGCGTCTAGTTCGCTCTCTGATTGGTCCGTGTTTTTCGTTAATAACTATTAAATAAAATAATAATAACGTTAATAACCGCCGCAAAGCCGCGGCGGCCATTTTTGCAAACGAAAGGGTCGCTTCAAATGGACCTCCGAAACCTTCCATTTCAGGGAAGCAAAGAAGTTTTAGGATACCCTGTATACGGATGTTAAGTGGATTACTTTGGAATTAATTCGTTAAACTATCAATTAGTAGATAATATAATTATACTTTTGTTTAGAAAAATGACGAGCATACCGATGTCATCTATGTTAGATGTTGTCTTCTCGTCACAAGCAGATTCTGGAAATTCTACCATATCTAAAGCAATGTCTGCTTTACACGCAGCAAAGGCTAGCACTGCTTGTACCAGTAGTGAATACATTTATTCGTCGAAATCTGCGACAACTAAACTCACAAAATCGACCGAAGCGCAAACGTCTTTAGAAGATCTCCTGGACGAAATAGATGTTAATTTAGTATTGGAAAGCGCAGTTAGAAGGTGTTCTGCAGAGAAAATTCTAATGCAATATAAGGTAATTATTTCATTTTCATTTCATTTGTATTGGCAAGCTGAAGCTGGTGCGTGTGTCAGTGACGACCACTAGAAAATTTCAGACGACAATTTACAAGGAAACACGCCCAAATGGTATTCGATGATATTCATGCGAGTTTCATGGAAGGTAGTTCTTATAAAAGCATATTGTACTTATTTTTTCTATCGAGAATTATTCATACTAGAGCTAGAAACTTTACCCGAGTATATGAGATAACCGAGTACTGGGGTACCCATGAGACATCCGGGTATCTTATAAGTCAGAGCTCTAATTCATATCAAAGGGATGAAGATTATACTAAGTACTGCGTCGAGAAACAGTCTAATGTTTTGGAAGATTATTGTGTTTTTTTCTATAAGAAATTCAACTCTGTAAATACTATAGTTTTTACAATTTTCCATTGCTTTAAATGGAAAATATCGTTACGCTGGCGTGTTGAGTATAAAGTCGCCGTAATGCAAGGCTGTCCTACGTTGAACAACCCCTACGGAAATAGTCGAAGAGACGGATTGGCACTGTTGTACCAACTGACCGTTGAGAAGTCGATATCTGACTGCGAATCGAACCAGA
Organism: Lasioglossum vierecki; assembly: GCA_028455595.1. NCBI lineage: Eukaryota > Metazoa > Arthropoda > Insecta > Hymenoptera > Halictidae > Lasioglossum > Lasioglossum vierecki. The sequence continues at coordinate 5,843,080 of CM052337.1, read as the reverse complement.
CAGATAACTGATACACCCTACATGATTGTATACACATAACATTGAATCATTGTAGATTCGTGTAAATAAAATGTTCTATTATAAAATGCCGCGACACGAAGTGCCATCAGAATTCACATATGCAGCACCAGTGGTGGTGCATCTTTTTGGAAATCTCCAGCGAGGAATCAGCAAGCAGTTGCAGGAGCATTAGCAACAGTTCAAGACGTGTTTCGAAGCAGACAGCCTTCGACGGGAGAAGCGCGTGCAAATAATCTTAAACCTTTTATAAATAGCTTTAACATCGCGAGTGTGCCTACTCTTCCGGATGTCCCGGTAATTACTCCTCAGTCGTTGCCATCGTTGTTCGTGGAATAGGGATCGATGCGGTCCATATATTATTTAAACTAAGTGGTGAAGAAGACTCATTACGACGGGTCTGCCTCATGGGAGAAGTATAATGACCAAAAGAAAGAAGTTATGACCAAAATGTTATGACCAGATGGTTCCGGGAGTACTTAGTGCCCTATCTAGTAATTCAATACGTTTCAATCACAATGAAATAGTTTCGGCAAGTAACTTCCGATTGAGAACTAAAAATTTTTGCAAATCTGGATTATGTCAAACTCTATTGGCCATGGAGATTAAGAGAATCGCGCAAATTGTCTTGTTTGGGATTGTTTCGTCGTTGCTTCTCAATGTATTACAGCGCTGACCAAGAAAAGCATAATGAGAATGCATAAATAGGAGAGTTTTACGACTCTCACAGCTGCGATCGACAGAAAAGAAAACTAGGTCTAGGAAGCGCAAGAAATCGGAAGGAGACGATGAAGAACAGGTGGTCATCGGTGATTCTAATTGGAAGAAATCTTCGCATCCGAATAAACCTCCAGGAAAGACTTCCATCTATTACAAGATATAAGGAGGGCGAGTTTATCCAGAAAACATAAACCTGAATGGCTAAAATACATAAATTTATTCAGCAGAAGTTAAGAATTAATGCTGACAAGATGAAATTTTGGTACGATGTCTACGATAATTCGATTTCATTTGCTACAGGCGAAAAAATCTGGTTCCTAGATTACTCGTTTTTCAAAATTAAAGCCGAAAGTTGTCCGCGTAAATCGTTCGACTTGCTATAACTCTTTACATACGAACTTTTGACTGTCTTTCGTCCATGAGAAACTCGCTCGTCTTCGTAGCAGGCGAAGGTGTTATCTCTGTACCAACACATCGGGTTGTTTTCATTTATGAAAGAAACAATTCGATGGGGAAGGAAGGTGTATCCTCGACAGTTTCACAAGGTTCCTTGGTCTTCAAAAAGCGATGTACTTACCATATTACTGCAGATTGATTTCTGCGGTAATTGGAGGTGCATCCTGGAAAGAGTTTCCGTGGTTGTTTGAGGGAGGAAATTCGCAAGTCTTCTTCAAGATAGAAGAGCTTGGAGGAAGGACAAGTGATAGTGTACATAGATTTTTATAATTTTCTTCTGCATGAGTAGTACCGGCGTTCTTCTTAGGGTGTTTGGTGGTTCTCCTTTGAGGACAAATGTTAGATCGTTAGCTGCCTGGAAAAGACTACCTGGGTAAATGATACTTTTCAGGCAGAGGTATTTGAAGGAGAAATTATCTGTCAGTAGGTTTGATTAAGTAATTGATGCGGGTACGATATTGACGTTTCGATTGTTGTTGGTCAACAGAATTGGAAACGGCTCATTAGATGAGGAGAGCAGTGTTACGGCGGTGTGTTGAACGACCTCTAAAGAAGTATTAGAAAAGAGGGGTTGTCAGGAAAATGCCGTGACATGCGATGCGAAATGCTATCGAAATTCGTTAGTTGTTAGGATTATTTTTCTTTTATTACGCGTTTAATGTCACATTTAACTATTAAGGTTATTAGTGATCACTAGGATCATATTCCTTCTGTAATGCAAAATTCTATCCTCTCAGCCTTCAGAAACTCTAAAGCAAAGTTCTCGAAAACGTTCTTAATCTTGCCCTTGATCATTCTACTGTGAACCTGAATTACAATAGTCAAGGTTGAACGCATTAATGAACATTTAGTAACAGTCAGCTCCAAACAAATTCATTTATAACACCTGTCCTTACATCGACGATAGCTTCTTGTAGCTGACAGAATTTCTTCACTTTAGTATGTCTTAGTTACACCGTTGGTAAATGTTACCTTTGAAGGAGCTAGCTCTGATAATCTTGTCATCCCAGCTACCTTCCTTAAAAGCAAAAAAGACCTTCATATATCCAAATCCAATAATTAACCAGATATTAACGATATCATTTTCTATATGTAATTAGCATATTCAAGGTACTTAAGCTGTCAATACTTTTTTTATGGAGAATTTTGTGCTTTATCCAAGTTCGAGAAAAAAATGTAGGATTCTATCGAGAAAATTGAAAATGACCTTCATTTTCCATGGAAGATTAAAGTAACAAAAAACAGATTACATTGTATGTTTCCCTAGGAACCATGCAACATTTATTTGAACTTTTTTGTCGTACAACAAATAGCTGGTAACAAATAACTTACGAAACAAATAACTTTATGTGTACTTCAGTTTAATGTAGATGCATATCATATACTGAACGTTGCACATACCTGAGTGTTTAAATTCGTTTACGACTCACTGCCCAAAAGTAGATTTAAGTATGTTTAGCTTACGACAGGTTTCACAATCTGACAATTTTTTTTAATGTTTGTAGAACAAAATGAGGCACATCCCACAGATGGAAATGGAAAATGAAACCATAAGAATGCTCTCGACAGAGAGACCGAATAGCAATGAAACAACATTGAAGTACGCATGTCGTGCCTGTGGAATTAATAAAGTGTTATTGCGGCTGCCTGATATCTTTGCTTCTGAAAAACAGTTTTTCGTTAAAGTATTGAACGCCTACCGACAGAAGATACAAACCACCGATTGCATGAACATCCTCGATTTCGCTGAAGTTAAAGATGCTGTTTGTGAAAAGTGTACGTCTTCTGAGCTCGCGGAGATGTTGTCGAAGAAGCTGAAAGAAGAAGAACAGAAAGGAATAAGGACGCCCATGACGGAATTGTCTAGTTTGGATGCTATGTTGAAGAGATTGCCGATCGATGTAATTATTAGTCACACGGTGGCGAATGATGAACTTATACCATCGCGACTAGTTTTGGACATAGCTTTACAGAACAACAGTCCCAGTAATATAGCACAGGCTTTGGAGTCTCAGTCCCCCGTTGTCACCAAAAACGTTTTTTATAAATTGTGGTCCGACCAATTTGCAGCTGACGTTATCGGAGAGTGTAAAAAATCTGACGAAAGTTTGCTGAACATATTTAAAGCCGTTGCTTCGAAACTCAGCGAAAAGGATCTTTTGCAAGCATTTTACGAATGTATGAATTCTAAGGTAAAAGTAAAAGACAGCTCGAAATAAAATACACGTGTTACGCCGGCTCGATTTATTGTTTACGTATGTTTCTGATGTTCATTACAACAATATTGATTATAATCACATTCAGTTTCTTTTCACAACAATAGCCTTTATACTTAATATATGTATATTATACATCCTTAGAGTTATTGAACTATATTTCACAGATAGGTCCATATAAAAGTGGTATTGCGTAATAGTCTAGCATTTGAATTAATTAGCATATTGTGTCTTAAGAGAAACAGAAACAATTTCTTTATATTGACATAGTTTGATGCTTGTTCATGAGCAAGTTTAATGCGTAGAAGACACTGTCAACAATATTTGAAATGAGATTATATTAATCACAGTAATTGTTATACCTCCTTGTAAATATTTACTGCTGCAGAAAGGTTCACTTTTTATTCATACACACTAGCATATATTAAACATTTACATTTTCTCATTCATTTTGTTAATATTTTCTCAAAGCTAAACAGTAACAAAATGTTCATTAATGTTTTATAACTCGAATGTCAAACAAAAATTAAAGATTACAAAGAAATGATTCATTCTCTGAAAGTATTAATGCGTCACTTCTGTTTCTTTTGAAAAATGGTTAGTCATTTCATACAACAGAATACTGTAGCAGGGTCTGTTTAAGTCAAAATTCCAAAGATTTGACCAAATTTAAAATTATTATTTAAGTAATTGGCTAAACATGCTTACGTTTGGATTCCATCGATTGGCACGTAGTACTTGAAATTGTTCGAATAGTTGGTTTTCATGATCTTTAAGAACAAAATAGTGTAAATATTATACCCACATTAAACATAGTCATGTTTCATGGAAAACGCATAACGTATTTTTACGCACTGTATTATTTGTCAATCTACTGTGTACGCTGTAAGTGATAAAAAGTAATTAGAATTTCTCGATTTTTGTGTTGAATATATGTCTATATGTTCAAGGAATCGGAATTTGAATATGTAAACTGCGAAGTTAAGTTAAAAAGTAATCTTCAAATCAATTTGACATGTACTTTTCTCGTATTAACCATTTTGCAAGAATGTCTATTCCATCTGATGCATAAACAAACAATCCAAAATGTTGGCAAATTTTAGCGAGCGCAAAATAAAAGTATTACATTATCTATTTTTCTTGATATGTAACTCGATGTTGAAGTTTTCTAAAAACTGAGAAAATAAAATAAAATAATGTTGCAAATATATCTTTCCGACATGAAATACGATAATTGCTGATGAAAAAATTACGCTTGCATCCTTTTCTAATTTCACGAAACGCATGTAATAGAAAATTTGAACTAAAAAAGATATTATAATATAACCATTTCAAAGATATTATTTTAACCAAAAAATCGTATCGATTGTATTTAAAATATGAGTGATTGCGGTCACGGTTAATTTTTACAGTTACAGTGCATTGCATTTTATTTACGTAAAAATATTTAAACAGGAATGTGATGTACTTCAACATCTTAATTTTATTTCAGAAATGGGGAGTTTAAAAGCCTGTATATGATTTTTATTTATGAGTTATTTACAACAGTATTGTAATCATCCACGAACTTTTTTATACTGCATTTTATTTACGAATTTTGAATAAACATTAGTGAATCTCACGTAACATTTTAATCATGTGTTGAGATATACAATTCAATACTAGTAATCTTGTAGGTAAGACGTAAAACAACATAAAAAAAATATATCAGACTACAACAATTTATTGGTTTTGGAGATCACCGTAAGATTACATTAATTGTGGATATAATTGTACACACACCGAACAAGGATACAAAACTTTAATTACCAAAAACATGTACTTTTATGACGTTTTAAAATATACAGATTTTCATTATTTGTAACATTAATATGACATACATATATACAAATCTTGGATAATGTAAAGATTTACAAGTCTTCAGGTATCGTCGCTCGACAGATGCTGATCTAATATTTTTATTTCTTATCACTACGTTGAATGTACACAGTTTAATTAATCAGAATTTCTAAGTAAATTTCAGTAAGAATTTCATTCTTCAAACGTCTATAACTAAATTAATTTTACAAATTTAAACAAATTCTTTTCTACACACGTGCAACAAAAATATGACTTTTTGGAAATTCGAAACCAGAATACCCCCTTAAATACCTTATAGTACTTTAAGTGGATTCAATAAATCTTTCTTGATCACACTTTATATTCCCTTAAGTATTAAGTACATTTGATTTAATTGAAGATGAAACTTGGAGTATGGACTTGTCTGCTGGTACATAATTTATGTTTTCATATAGTTAAATTAAAGGCAAAAAAAGTTCCGTTAATTTTTTTGAGGTGTGTATGTTTTTTATTTAACATTATATGTATATATACATATGTAACCTGTAGTAATTGAAAATTTTTTTCTACATATATAATTCTATATAGAAACAGTTACAGTAAAAGTGATTTTTTTTTATCGGTTTCATTCAATACTTTTATTTTGTATGTAGAGAAATAATTACAACTTACACAAATTGTAAAAATATTTATAGTGTGACATATAATTCAAAGTAATATTTTATATAAACTGATGAGATATTAATAAATAACTTTTATAATTGTGACATGTCATTTTTAATAAAATCAACTTCGATAACGTTAGAAAAGAAATATTTCAAATAAGAATGATGAACAGACACTTAAATTCTGGGTACCAACGGGAGGTTCTTACGATACACACACTCACAGTGTTTCGGAATTGATGTTACAGAAAATATATTATATATAGATCTACAGTAATATTTTTCGTTTATGATCAATTTCCTTTCGCATTTATACATATTGATATTTTCAAAAGCTGTTTATAAATTACATAGTAACAATTCTGTCTGACAAAGTCTGACTGGTCGTTGAGTTGTACTACTGAATTTTCGAAATTTTTCGGGCGGCTGGCCTGACGTTTAGTTGTACTACTGAAAATCCGGATACCTCCTTCGACATCATGTTCTCCTAATACAAAGTTGACTTTTCGAGAATTTCGGAAAATTTTCGGCCGTCTGACTGGTCGTTGAGTTGTACTACTGAATTTTCGAAATTTTTCGGGCGTCTCACTGGTCGTTGAGTTGTACTACTGAAAATCCAGATACCTCCTTCAACATCATGTTCTCCTAATACAAAGTTAAATTTTCGAGTTTCCGAACAATCTTCTCAATTTCTGGACTTTGTATTAGGAGAACATGATATCGAAGGAGGTATCCGGATTTTCAGTAGTACAACTCAACGATAAGTCGAATATTCGGGAAAAATTGGAGATTCAATAAATATATACGCAGGTTCAAATTTTATTGCATGGTCTTTATTTATTCATTGTAGATCTATACATTGTTATTTGTCCTTATACGAGCATAATAGGAGCTGCGTGAGGGCTCATTATAAACAGGAGGGTTGATTGTTCTAAGGCGCACTCATGATTTCAGTAAAAAAAATCGTTTTGTATTAGAAAAATACATGGGAACCTAAGGGTGGTTGTCTCGATTTTTCCCCTTACTTTGGACGCTCATATTATTAAATATAAACATATTGGGGAACACGTGGGGAAAAGCTAGTTGAACATAATTATGAAGCGATGGGAATCATTGAAATTGGCATTACTCATTTCGAAGAAACTTTATTGTACAAATTGTAAAGTTGGGACAAGCTTATCACCATCGAATACATAAACAATAAACTTCAATTGTACGCTAATGAACATGGATTATTTTTATAAACAATGCCAACGTTTCGACAGGCGTTCGTTCCCTCTCTAGTCCGAGGCCGAATATTATATTTATTATAGTAATCCGTTTTTGTTTGCACCCCATCGAGCAAAAGTCACGTGATTCTCACGTTCAAAGACTACCACGAACTCCTGGCATCTTAACATTATCATTATAATTTTGAGCGTTACAAATATATATATGTATAATACAAAACAAACTTTCTCGTCACGCAGTTCACGGTAAATTCCATTGCAATAATCGCATTTATTTACAGGCAACTTCCGTAAAATCCAATGAAATACCTCGGTTCTCTTGTTTTAATATTATCAGTCATGGTAGTCATGAAAACTATAGAATAGTTCTTGTGAAGAATGAAACTCCTTTCACGTAGTATAAATATCAGACAATTGAATCAATTTAAAAAAATTGTGAAAATTCTATACAACATCGTAGATGTTTTCTTCATTTCGAATGCTTCCGATAAAATTCAAGAACTCGAAACATTGCTTTCTAAATATATTCGTACATGATTTTACCGTCTTCGAAATTTCATGGTCGACGAAATTTCTATTTAAGACGTACTTCTTAAACGCAAACTGGAGTAACATGGAGTCATAAAAATGGCGCTAGTCGCAATTACAATTATACATATATATTGTCCGAAAAAAACGCTTCTCTTGAACATGACAGATGGTTGTCAGTGTAAAAAAGTCGTAACAATCTTCAACACGAGAGTAAAAGCAAGATCAATACGATCCTTTTCAGTTTCAAAAATTAGTAACGAAGATTTCCAGCTATCACTATGTACACACACCTTTCATCAGACTTTGAGTGAAACGTCTTCGCTTACTGTTAGATTGACTGACGATTTAATCGACGAGCATCGCAACTTTCATTTGTGTTCGACTCGTCCGAAAACCAGTCCGGAAAAGTCTGACCGGCGAATCCTCAGTGGAAAATTGACTACAGTAAAAAATCTTATCAACTATATTATTTACTGTTTAAAAATTCTCATTCGTAACATCGGTAGTTTTTTTCTCATGCTTTCTGTACACTGAATACGATAAAACTTCGTTTAACGTTTGACTATGAACACGTTCATGATACAGTTATACAATAGATCGTTAAATCCTAGTTTCTCAATCATTGGCAATTCCTTCTTCTCCGAAAGATTTTCGTCTTCGAGGATACATCCCTTATAATTGGATGTTTAATTAACGCGCCTCTTATCCCGCGAGTAATAAATAATAATAAGACGTTTATTGCGAACGGGACAACTTGACGCTTAACGACGAGACGGTGCAGTCTTTAATCAAAGATTACGTTCATCTTAATCTCGATCCTATAGATACCACGTTCGCGACTAGAAATTTTCGTTCGCCGAGAATTATTTCTTCACGAAAGAATTCTTTGCAAATCTTATAAGGGCATCCTTAAGGGATGATACCCCCCTTAAGGAGGGAGTAGACACTAGAGCTGTGACTTATAAGATACCCGGGTAAACAAAAATTACTCGGGGATACCCGGGTATTCGGGTAAACAAAAATTATCCGCGTGTCCGGGTATCTCATGAATACACTACGGATCTTTATGCAAAAGAAAAATCGTTTGCATCAATAGGAAAAAGCAGACGATATATTATGATTACTTATTCTCTTGAACGATTTCAATAAATTTAAATTAATATATCAACGTTCTTTTAATTTCATTATTGTTTTAAATTGCACGAAATCATTTATGACTTATGCCTTATGAGATACCCGGGTACCCGGTTACTCGGCTATCTCATGGGTACTCAAGTACTCGGGTATCTCATATACCCGGGTAAAAGTCCGAGCTCTAGTAGACACCCGTTTCTAGGATTGTAAGGGTGCGGGATGCGTCTTCTCGTTTCTTTATAAAAGCAAAGATGGGGATTTTAGTAATCAAAGCGCAATTGCCCCCAAAAGTCTTATTTTTACGTTTACGAGGCGTTATTTACATTATTCGGCAGCATGCAGCTGTCGCAGCTTTGTGAAAGTAGCTACACGTGTAGCTTTATTCCTTCGACTGATGCAAATTGCCTAGATCTTTTATCTAACGCTTTTATCTACTGAAAAACATCGTCTTTGCATTAATGAGAAATAAGAAGGCGCATCTCGTACCCTCTGAATCCTAGAAACCAGTCTACACCTTTAAGAAACGATTTTCCATCGACTGCGAGTTTCTTGGTCTCTGTAGAATTAAGATTAAAATGTTAAACATACGACAATTATCTACACTAAATACAGTGTTTACGCAATTACAGGTTAATCGATTCGCAGTCTCGATTTGTTTCAGGTTTGGCAGTCTTTCAGTGTTCCAGCAACAATTACGAATACAATAGATTTGGACAATTAGAAAATGGTTATTGCGATCGACAATCTTTATTATAAATTCCTCTTGCATAGAGGCAACGTTTAATCCTTTGCACTCTTACCTGCTGTTTGTATTTCATTAAATGACACAAGCATAAAACGAAAACGTTTCGAGATGAAAATAGTTTCCAGTGCAAACTGTTGATTCTAAAAGAAAATCGATTTATTTGACCATAATTTCGTGATTAAATAATTAAATTATTTTTATACGCTCTACACGCTACGAACATTTTTTATCAGTATTCCGTCCACGCAATTTTGCATTGAACGTGGGTGTAAGTGTCCTCGTCCGTTCCCCTTTACTCTGAAAGGACGGATTATTCGAACAAAGGGGATCAAGGATCGTGGCTGGCAGTTAGTCAGTGCGACGTTTTCGTCGATCTTTGGTCGTCCATTGTTCGAACGATTCCACGGGGCTTCGAGAAACGTCTCTTGCGCTATCATCGGTGAAAATATTCATGGAATAAAGAAAACGAAAGATAGTTGCTAACACCTGTCAAAACGAGTTTGCTGCACTTCTCGCACCAATGTCCACGTGTGTGTTGTAATCACAGTTTATCAGTCTCTGTGTCACTTGTTTCTTACGTTTCTCGAGGAACGTAGAGTTTCTTACGCGGGGACAGATTCTCGGGGACCGCGAGATAGGATGGTTATTAAAAACCGAGATTCGATAATCCGACGATCGATCCTCGCTCTGGCACCGTTTCAAAAGCTTCTCCTTTGCGTTTGTGCGGGTGCCTGTGGCTCGGGCACGATGAAATATTTGTGATCGCGTAGCCCAAGGTCTCATTAAAAAGCAAGTCAATCTGTTTAATCGCCGGCTATATCGTGGTCCTCCTCGGTTTCCGCTTCGTCCTCTTCGTCGGTTTCGACGCTTTGCACCAGCCGCGCGTATCTGTGCAAGAAATCGAGAAGTATTCATTTTTAGTGCATCGCCCGACAACTATCAATGACAACTTTTCAGTTCCCTCTCCCCGATCCCGCGCGGAATCGATCCCGGGATTGAAAGGGGGTTGATTAGTAACGAAAGAAAACAGAAAAATCGAAAATGCCCGTCGATATGTTTCCATTCCGCACCGTGGGAAGTTCCTTTTAAAAAAATTTACTTTACCGAACGTGATTACGAAGTTCGCCCGTTATGTACTGTACACGCTCGTTGTAACGAGTTATCGACTTTTATCTAGTTTTAATCTGGTTTGTCCGGAAATTTTTTTTATTAAATAAGGAGTTTAGCAACTGCGATTTCGCTGGCTGTGCTTCAGACGAATCTCTTTAATGCATTAATAATGTATTGGAAATTATGTGACGACGCGACGTCATCACGAACTTCATCTGTTATCTACTATATTTGTACACACTAATGAGTTGTCGATTGTTACTCGTATATGTTTCGGTTTGCTCATACATTTAGTTGTATAGACTAACTCTGTGATCTCTGTCTGTGATTAAAATGAAACCCTTGAGTACATTAATAATATACTAACTTTTCTTTTTGTCGATCGTATGTTTAAACAAAGTTGATGTTCTTGGCTAACTGGTTCGATCAATTTAATTGAAAGCAATTTTGCAATATATTAATTTCGACGTTTCGGTCTTGGTCTAGACTCTTTTCAAGAACTTGTGTCTGTGAATTATTCAAAAACAAAAGGTGATATTCTGTTGATGAGAACACATTTAAAACAATTTTTGAAATATGTTAACTTACTTGCTTGATGAAATAATTTCAAGAATTATAGAAAAATGAAACCCTTGAGTACATTAATAATATACTAACTTTTCTTTTTGTCGATCGTATGTTTAAACAAAGTTGATGTTCTTGGCTAACTGGTTCGATCAATTTAATTGAAAGCAATTTTGCAATATATTAATTTCGACGTTTCGGTCTTGGTCTAGACTCTTTTCAAGAACTTGTGTCTGTGAATTATTCAAAAACAAAAGGTGATATCTGATTAATTCTTACAGACGCAATAATGAAATTATCTATTCTTGAAAATGGTCTAGATTGAGACCAAAACGTTGAATTAAATTTCATGTGATATTTTTGCAAATTTGCTTATATTCCAATGAATCGAACCAGTGCGCCGATAACATTAATTGTAGTTTAAAACAATTGTAGATCGAGATTCAGAGAACTGTCATTTGAAGTACTTTTTAAAAACTAATGGGGGCCAATCCGTCCGTTGCAGTGGCGCTGTGATTGGTCTGTGTTCTTCGTTAATAACTCCTTAGGGCTTGCCATATCATTTTCTGTACAGTCACAGTGATTTAAATGTCTTTATCCCAAAAAATGTCGTAGAAGAGAAACGAAAATTTATATTTTTTGTATAGCTACATACAAAAAAATTGTAGATAAATTTAAAAGATTTCTGCAGCGTGTCAGCTTCGTTAATTTATTTGGGAATTGATGCTATTGTTCCACTCGTTAAGTGTTTTCGGCCAACTAACTGGGTACTCATTCCTCTGCTTAAGTGTCCTAACTGAGTTTCATTATTTTAGAATCATAATTAGCTTCCCGAAGACCACGCAAACCTCGGAGAAGTCAAGCAGTTCGGAATTGTCTGTTTCTATTAGCAGCAGTCTGGTGTGTATTTGTTTGTATAACGACCGCGCTATCGAGGCCCTTAAACAACAACGCGAATTACGTGAAACAATTACATGAGCACACTTCCGTGCCAGCAGAACGAACCACGTACGAGCAGTGAATATTGAACTTCATGAGATTCCTACTGATTGTTTTGCGTTCATGAGTTTAACTTTAATCACGTCGGGTAAATAGTTGCATTACGCGTTTATATTAATTATAGATTACTTGAAAGACAAACAACGTTCTTCCGACTGTAAGTTAATTGTTAACCCTTTGCACTCGAAGCAATTTGAATTCCGAAATCAAGATATTTGTTTCAATCTAGATCATTTTTGTTTTATGTAATCCTTTTTACATTGTGCACATCAAATTGAACCTGATTTCTTATACAATAACAGTTGAGCTTTGTACAATTTATATTGGGTTGGACCGAAAGTTCGTTCAACCAAGATACAATTAAGATATTTATTGGTTTATTGAATAACATGATAAGTTATCTAAAAAATGGCAAAAAGTAATACAAGATAATGGAAAATATGTTATTGAGCTAATCTATGTATAAATATCCTAATTTTATTTTTGAGTTTTAATTTGAAAATGCTACGAACTTTCGTTCCAATCCAATAGAATACAGACGAACTTAATAATATTATAACTGTTTTTAATATGCAGACTCGCCATTCGAGTGAAAAGGGTTAAAATTTCATGTTATTGTAAAAGTCTAGTTGAAAAAACAATATAATTTTGATCTTTTCGTGACATTTTAAAAAACCAAATTCTGTAACAACGCAGTAACAGCAGTGAATCTGTAATAATGCAAATTTCTGTTGTGTAAAAATAATTATAAATATTATAATGAATCGAAGGGTGATTTTATTGTTTCGTGAACTAAAACTATACAAAACTAAAAGCTGTTGACCCTCATACATTCCTAAAAAGTAGTTGCGTATAAAAGTCCAGAACTATATTTCATCTATTTTTATCTTACACTTTAAAACAACAAATTATGTCTCGTTTGTAGAGTCGCGCTTTAAATAAATACATTTCGCAACACAAGCAGAAGGAGATGAATTATTTTATAAGAATAATAATGGATAAATTTTCACCATGAGCAACGTGTGAGGGTTAAAAAAAATTGTAGAATGTTTATTTTGAGGATTTGTATATTTTAAAATTGTGTTTGTTACGTACCTAACGGTATATCAGACGGGAGTCGTTTTTCTCAGCGTATCGAAAGCCCATTCGCTGCCCCTAACCGGAGGTGGTGGAGGCAGAGGTCCATCAAGATCGAAAGTCACGAATTCATGTTGAACACTTGGGCTATACTCTTCTTCCTCTTCCTGCAGTACGTCGGCCGTTGTACTAACCTGAAATTTATTTCGAGAGCTCCAAACTGATTGTAAATCTAGTTGAACGGTATACAGGGCGCTCAGAGGTTTACAAAGCGGCGTATATTTTTCGTAAATAGTTGTTTACTAGGTGAAAATATTAGAGAGAAGAATTGTTCTGTTTTCTATAAGCTGCGTAACGAAGAACGTCCATTATTTATGTCGCTAATATTTTTCGGGGAACGAAAATGGCTTTGAACTTTGCATGTCAAGATGAATTCGTTCTTTTGCATGTATTTGTATGCATAATTTTCGAGGCCATATAAAGTGAGAAATGAAAGAAACATTTTGCATATTTTATATTATTATTGAACTGCGGATTTTATGCATTTATGGTAAAAATTATAGTCGGTGTGATTTAAAACAGTAAAAATATTAGAAAAATTTAAAGATATACTTCTATATTATTTTCAATCTATTAAACATTAAGCCACGAAATAAACTATTTGATTTCAATTTTTTTATAATTCACATGGAAAATTTTTATTTTGCATAAAGATACGCTGTCGAAGTATTATTAAACTGCGGATTTTATACGTTTATAATAAAAATGAATAAATGTGAAATGAAATTGTAAATACATTAGATGAATTTAGAAATGTTGTTACAATATTTTAGATATTTTAAGATTATTGAAAGGTGAAATTCATTATTATCTAGCTTCTTCTACATAAAAATTCGCAGTCTAATTATTATATTTGCCTGTATTTATATTATTGGTATGCTTGCATTAAAATATAAAAAATTGACATACACCATTTCACAGGTTATAGAAAACAGAAGAACTTCTCTCTAACATTTTTTTAAGTACTCGCTGTTTGCAGGAGGAAAGCAGGAAAATTTCTGAACACCCTATACCGTATCCAGTTAAATAGTAGAGCTAGAATGACATTAACATTGTTTCTGTTATAAATATCTTTTTACCTTTTCAATTTAGAGTAGCGTAACCTAGTTTAGACTAATGCCTAGATTGAATTATCATGCACCTTGTGAAATAAAAGTTGTTGTTAACTCTTATAGATTGAATATCTATAACCTGGCAAAACTAACCCGTACTAATTACTAGACTGCTGATTTTTATGTATTTTTGAAGAAATTGGCTGGGTGAAATATAAAAACAGTGAGAGATCAGAAAAATCTAAGAATTTTTTATGAGCTTTTTAATTTGAAAAATCTATTAAGGAATGAAGTGAATTTTTATTTATCTCCTTCTGTCCATAATCCTGGCAAAATATTTTTATTTCGCGTAAAGATCCGCAGTCTAATAACAATGTCCAACAAATTCAAACTTTTTTTTGACCTATCGATTCTCACTATGTGATTCTTATAGCGTTTTTCGATTCACAGTTTTTGAGAAATTTGAGTTAAAAAAAAACATTTTTCGAGTTTGAACAAATATTGTGATGTTATTATAAAAGATATTGTATTGTTCTTTACATCAGAAGATTCTCTAGACTTTCCTGAATCCAGTGATGTGTAATAGTAATATATTATGATTGTTTAAACATGTTTATCTTTTAATTTTTGTTTAAACATATTTAAACAATCATAATATATTACTATACTATATTACTATATTACTATACTATTGCACATCACTGGATTTGGGAAAGTCTAGAGAATCTTCTGGTATAAAGAACAATACAATATATTTTATAATAACATCACAATATTTGTTCAAACTCGAAAAATATGTTTTTTTTTAAACACAAATTTTTTAAAAACTGTGCGTCTAGGAGGAAAATTAAGACCAGATTCGGAATCAGCGCGAAAAACTCTACAAGAATCGCATAGTGAGAACGAAAAGATTTTTGTCTTTGGACCGTGTAATTAATGCTTCTTGGTTCAAAAGGAGATACGACAGAACAAGTTACTTTTGTTACATTGTGACTAACGATAAAATAAAAAATATTGATATTACGCGAGGCTATGAATTTCATTTTTGCTGATTTAGCTTTGGAGAATTAATTAAGTATATATACGTTGCAAATTAGGTCGATTCTAGGCACAGGTTCAAATTCGGTTATTCTCCCGTTTCTCTGAATTAATGTTAGTGTAATTTAAACACATTTTGAAGTATGCTTTACCGTTTGAGTGGTGAGGTCTCTAGGAAACTGTCTGGAATAATCATGATAATCCAGATTCGGTGGAGGCGGTAAGAATTCGTCGAAATCGACATGATCTACCGAATCCCTACCGAAGAAGTATCTTTTCTGATGCCTCTCGCAGAGAAACCCACTGTGACCAATGGTCGAGTGATTTGAATGATGCACGTGGTGATTGTCTAAATGATACACTCCCTGAAAACAGATATTATTAGTTAAAAGAACATATTAATATGAATCTAAATTGATGTTTTAACCCTTATTCAAACACTATAAACTATCACTAAATACAAATTACTAATATCTCCTTGTTCTTTTCATTTGAAAAATACTATGTTGCGCAAATGCTGCAATTTTTATGTGCAAAAGGACAACAAAATCACTGCTCTTGAAAATAATTGAGCATGAAAGTGGAATAAGTCAATGGAAATAGACATTAATAGATAAAAGAACATTTTAATATGAATCGAAATTAATGTTTTAATTTTTATTTAAACTCGAAACTATCACTCAATATTGTACAATTCACTGATCTCTTTGTTGTCCTCTTCATTTGAAAAATACTGTGTTGTTCAAATGCTGCAAATTTCAAGTACACAAAGATATCTAAATATCTTGTTTTTAAAACTGGTATAAGTCCATTCATCTATTAATTATTTTCTAAATTTTTGTTATTTCTATATCTGACTAAAGCTACTATTAGGGTAAACTGTACAATGATTGGCACCCTAAGCTAAAATCGTAGTAAAAATCTTTTTATCATTTTTTGAAATGTTCAAACGAACTGAATTATTATTTATTATTATATATAATAAATAAATTATTATATAAACGAAACCAACTATTATTATAAGCTAGTAGAGATTTATCAGCAAAATCAAATAGTTTTACGAGTCGTAAATCTTTTATTATAAAATATATTCAGTGACTAACAATCATAAAAACAAATAGTACAGTCATTGGCACATTTGCTAACAATTATATATGGAACTCTTTTATGGAAACTTGCAACGTTGCTTTGAAGTATAAATAAAGAATTCTTAATATTTGCCGTTTAAATCAAAAGTGTCAACTTGCCCTATCTCATTTTGTTTAAAAAATGGACTTACACCAGGTGAAAGAAAATGGACGAACCCCCATCTGCATAACTGTAAGCAACACGCACTATAGAATTTAGCAGATTTGTTCGTGGACGATAATGTATTTACGAACAAATTTCGGTAATGGAGTTATTGTAATTCCTTTGAATTAGGAACACACGAACTGAGACCTCTTTGATTATTAGAACCCTGTTGCTCGCAATAATTAATTAATCCGTGGTTCCTCTTCAATGGTATTTAAGTAAATATATACATTTCCTAATTTATATTCATTATTTTATAGGGTATAAAATTAAAAATTCGACCTAACCATTTAGCGATACAAACCAATGTGATAGTATTGAAAGATAAAATTGTTTAACAAACCAATCTATTAAAAATGTTAAACAATTTTACGAAACAAGATTGTGAAAGCTATTAAAAGCTATTTACATAAAGACTATATATTGAATAATAATCGAGGGTTAAAGTACCAAAATTACTTTCTTGCTATCCCAATAAATCGCTTCAAATGTAATTCAGTAATTGTACTCCTGAAACATTGAGCTGTCATAATTTTGTCCTCTTAACTAAGAAATTATGGAGTCCACGTATCCAGAACGTTTGTTTCTGATGTTTCCCGGTCTCGTTGCAGCACAAAGTGGGCCGGATCGAAAAATTTAGGGACATTCGACCAAAAAGCCGACTTTTCGAAATTGCAAACTAATGAATTTGTATTGCTTTGTAAGGATCTATGGACCTCGAAAATGAAGAAATTAATGAAATTGAATAAATATTTTAGTTACAATGATCATTTACAGTTGAGCGTTTTGAAAGTAGCATATTTCACCAGGCAGAATTGCTCAAGTTCATTGCGATGTCCTCATCGTTTCGTCCCATATCTTCTCTCAGTTTCTTTTGTATGATATAGACCATCTCTTCCCAATAAGAAATCATATATTTTTTTAGTAATAACTAATAATAATATATTTAAAAAATAATGCTGAACGATACATGATATAGTAAAAAAATGTTGCATATTTATCAAAGGATATCTTTTTTCCCAAAACTTCCTAGGCTCTAACAAAGAGAAATATTTGCGGTAAAACTTCCTTTAAATAACCGTACAAGAATCATTTCCGACATCGTACGACTAACAACAATATAGTTATTTCTCAGAAAAATAAATTTACAGTTTCCATGGATGTCTTAATATTAATAGCTGAATCAAACATCGAAGCTTGTCACTACATGTTATCATTTGTTAAGAGCTGTGGTCTTAAAGTATAAGTTTTGTCTATACTGTTCCAACTAATTATATGTCTGTATTAAAGTATCTGTGTATCTCTAATATACCACATTCTATTTTGTAATTATTATATTCTGTTTTGTATGTGGCGTATTTCGTTTTTTTTTGTAATTATGTTGAAATAAATCTCATATGAGATTTTCTTATAAAAAAAATGAGTAACCTCCTTCTTTTTCGAAGTCGGTTAAAAAATATAGTTGTTTAAAGCGGACAATGTCGCGGCGAGTACGGTCGCCGCTCGTTGACGTTGTGAAGCAGCGAGGCAACCTAAGAACTCTTAAGATTGTAAAAAATTGTTTCTTTTTTTAAGGAAAGCAACTGTTTCAACGATTACATAAAAAATTATAAAAATAACTAACTAAAAAATTAAACAAAAAATATATTCTAACACGGATTACTCGAAAGAGATTATTTTAGAATATTTTTTTAGTTCAAAGCTCATTTCAATATCTCAGACGGTTCAAAAGTTATGCACCAATGTCCCGAAATTTTTCGATCCGGCCCACTGTGCGGCGCAACAACATTGGTATATACTTCCGCCTTCGAGGTTTAAGGGTTCGAGAAGTATCATAGTGTCAAAGTCCGTCTCAAAGAGAACCGATACTTGAAATCCTTGCGATGTGCGGTGAAAACCACCTAGGGACGAGAAGTCAAGGGTGTCACTTGTTTCAGAGTGCGATGGCATTGCGCGAATGAGATCTCGAGTGCTTGGAGACCGAGAGCTAACACTCGTTTCTGCTTCGCCTTTCGTTTTCATCCGGTGTCTGTTTACCAGTTAAATGCAATTTAAGTCTAGTTGCTTGATGGTAGTTCGCGAGTACCGGAATTTACTTAGCGTTGGCTAACGCGTGCTACGTCGCCAACTGGAAACATATGCAGACGAGGGTCCCAATGAAAAGTTAATTAAACAGAGCGAGGAACTTGGACAGAATAATTTCTTCGCATTGCTTGCTTATTGTTCTCAACATGTATTGAATAATTATTTACAGAATAAGGCGTGCGAAACTTTCCTGTTCTTTGCCAACGAAACTCTCCATCCATTTTACAATCCGTTTGATTTGTAAGGTTTTCTGACTTTAGAGTAAATTTAGAAATATTTGTTGTTAAGTGATTTCATAAAATAATAATAAATCCCAATCAATAATAAGAATAAATTCCTTTCGCCGGCAGGAACATTTTTCATGTACTTAATAAAATAAAAATCGCATCAATCAACTTGTACATCACATTATTAATTTTATATATTATATATATATACTTATATTTATTATATATTTTTATTTTTATTATTTTACACCAATTTCACAAAAGTTTTATATTATTTTTATCTACAATTATTGTGTTTTAAAATAATTAGAATGTTTGCTAGGTTTTACTTTTATTGACAAAATGATAGTAAAATAGAAACTATAGTTACTGCAAGAAATAATCAATTTATATATACTCTAACTAAGTAAAAAGTTTAATCAATAATGTGGTTTTCCTTGTAAATTGCAATTTTGATTACTTGTAAATACTTGATCGATATAGATTCTAGTTTACTACAATTTCAAAAAAATTTTGTAATAGAAAATGAAGTTGGACAAACAAAAGAGGAAATTTTTATCGTATTCTCAACGAAGAGTTATCAAGTACTGTGATTTTATCTTTGTGTAACATGGGAAGATAAAATGTGCGTGCAGCTGCTCTAATTTTAAATTAATTGAAAGAACGTTGAAACGTATTTCAACGGTAAATGAATTTCAACGGGCGTAATTGCCGTAGCATATTGCGTGTAACACTCGGGAATGATAGAAGTTGTAGGAAGAAGCTCTCCGTTCGTAAACTTGGAATGTAAAGGTAAACTTCACGTTCAAATTTGCACTTCGTACGCGGAAGACTTAACCACCTGGATACTTGACTAAGCCAGAAGTTTATTTACATAGGGGTTTTATTTTACCCTGGGAACCTCGAGATTGCACCTGAATTTTTCACGGAGCAACTTATCTCCTTTAAAACTTTTCGAAATCCCGGGGATTCGCGAGGCGCGACTGACGAGCGCGGCGAATTATTAAAAAGAAAAGATAAATCTCTTAGGCGAAAGTTTTCTGAATATAAATGAAAAGTTGGATCGCGGAAAGTTTCAAATTATCGGTGTATATCTCAGACGCTTCTCACCGAAGAAAAAAAATATATTCGTTTCCACTTAACCCTCGAGTTCTCGCCGAAAGATATTTTACATATTAATGTTTTGTGAATCGAGATTCAGATCGATTTAAAACAACGAAACTCGTCTGATATTACACTAAACTTGCTTACGAATATAGACAACTGTCATATCAATTTACACACATTAATGAATAATGTGTTTTCACTTGTAAATCACAATGTGAATTACTTGTTAAATACTTGATGGATACCGATATTATAATTTACATTTTCAAAAAAGTTTTATATTATTTTCAACTATGATTAACCAACATATTTTAGAATAATTAAAATGTTTCCTAGGTTTTACTTGTATCAAAAATCGTGTGGGGTGCAATTGATAGTAAAATAGAAACTATAGTTACTACAAGAAAGAATTAATTTATATACTCTTATTAAGTAAAAGGTTTAATCAATAATGTGGTTTTCCTTGTAAATTACAATGTGAATTACTTGTTAAATACTTGATTGTTACCGATATTATAATTTACATTTTCAAAAAAAAGTTTTATATTATTTTCAACTACGGTTCACCAACATATTTTAGAATAATTAAAATGTTTCCTAGGTGTTATTTGTATCAAAAATCGTGTGGGGTGCAATTGATAGTAAAATAGAAACTATAGTTACTACAAGAAAGAATTAATTTATATACTCTTATTAAGTAAAAGGTTTAATCAATAATGTGGTTTTCCTTGTAAATTACAATGTGAATTACTTGTTAAATACTTGATTGTTACCGATATTATAATTTACATTTTCAAAAAAGTTTTATATTATTTTCAACTACGGTTCACCAACATATTTTAGAATAATTAAAATGTTTCCTAGGTGTTATTTGTATTAAAAATCCTGTGGAGTGAACTTGATAGTAAAATAGAAACTATAGTCACTACAAGAAAGAATTAATTTATATACTCTTATCAAGTAAAAGGTTTAATCAATAATGTGGTTTTCCTAGTAAATTACAATATGAATTACTGATAAATGGTTTACTACTCTTTAAAATAACTAAGTGTGGGACATATGAATTTTATAGTAAAAAAATAGATACTATAGTTACTGTAAGTAATAATTACACACCAATGGATTTAAAACTGTTCAAAAATATGTATAATACCAGCGTAAATACCAATGAAATAAACACAAGCACTCCTCAAAACAGTAATTGGCTCACAGAGGGGTGGGTATATCAATACGCGTCGTTTAAGTAAGGATTAAAAACCACTAACTTGTTATTGAGTCTACAAGCTTATTAAGTATAATATGTTATGTTTTAAACAAAACGTTGTATCTCTTGTACATTTATCACACTTCGCTTTCCTCTTCATTTTCGTTCACTTTCAAACAATGAAAAATTTCAAATTGTAACTCGGTATTATTTAAATCTCCGTGTCGTGTTACCCGCTCAAAACTTTGAACATTTTAACAGGATATTGTTCCTTAACACACTGACTCATTAAAAAATGTCTAAAATGTATCAGATTAAATATCAGAGAGATGGCAGTGATACAGGAATGTTCTGTAACATTTTTTTTACAGAAAATTCAGGAATCGAGTACAATGGCAGGTAAAAGTTGTGCATATTTAGTTTGTTATAGATGAATGAAATTCCGATCAGCAAGATCGTTCACTTTCAAACAATAAAACATTTCAAATTGTACTCGTTACCATTATTTAAATCTCCGTGTCGTGTTACCCGCTCAAACTTCGAACATTTTAACAGGATATTGTTCCTTAACACACTAACTCATTAAAAAATGTCTAAAATGTATCAGATTAAATTTCAAAGAGATGGCAGTGATATAGGAATGTTCTGCAACATTTTTTTACAGAAAATTCAGGAATCGAGTACAATGGCAGATAAAAGTTTTTGTATTTAGTTTGTTATAGTTGAATGGAATTCCGGTCGGCAAGAAATTCGGTTCGGATGCCGGAAATAATTGTACTTTCGCCGCGTTGATATTTCGCCAGATAAAGGCTAACGATTTCCCAATTTGCGTAATGGTTATTCTTAAGCGGATGTTAATTCTGTCCAAGTTCCGAACGGTGAGTGGATGCCGATCCGCGGAAGTCGTGGAAAAGAAGCTAATACTACCAACCCCGTAATTTTTCCTCCTGGAGTCTCTTCGTACCAGTTCTCTCTGGTGCCAAGAAATATACAAGAAAATGGCGTAAGTGCCAGCGACCTCGGTCGTGATGAAGCCACTCACGTACAGCAAAAATGAGAATCCGTACCTGTAGGTAAAGGGTGGTCCCTGAAATCGCAAGATTGCTACGAAGATATTCATTCGTACAAGCGCGATACAGATAAGAAGTAATCCGCGCCACCGAACAAAATATGAGATTCAGAACTTTCGTTTCTTTTTTACTTTTTTCATCGTGTTCTTCGAAAATGCCGGAATTTTGCAACGTTACGAAAAATTAATATGAAAATATACAATTTAATGTTTAATCGAAAACAAGCTGTCCGTCAAGTCCCGCGAAAAATTCTGTTGCATTTTCTACCGAAGCGACTTTTCTCGACTGAAAAGCTTCGAAAATGATTTACACCCACTTTCGCGTTTAGCGAATTCGATTAACAGTTTTCTTAAATTAGTTTATTACACTGCCAATAGACTGCGAATTTTTATCCAAAATGAAATATTTCTTAGAAATATTGAGCAGAATTAGTAAAAAAAAAGTAATTTTTTCTCACAATAATTTAGAAGAGCTGAATTGATATTCTCAACTTGTTCTAACGTTTTTATATTGTGTTCTAAATTTCCCATTCTCGAGAAAGTTTTAATAATTGAACTGCTATAATTTCGTTAAAGTGGTTCGACAATACACCTGGACATATTGTTAATCTTGCGCTCTCTACTTTTGCTTGGCACATCCATTGGAAAACTGAAAACACATTTAGTAACATCGTATACAAATATCCTGGGAGAAATGGTTAATGAAAGTAGAGGATTCGAGCTTTAAAATAAGTCTGAATTTATTATTCCACCGTTTCATGAAATGATCTTAGTTGAAATATTGAAAATTATACGACAATGGAAATTGTTCAAATACTTTTTGTAAATGCATAAAATCCGCAGTCTAAGAATTAATTAGTGCATTCCATGATTACCTACTGCGCAAATTAAAATTTATAGTTTTCTTTGATGTTGTCGACCTTCAATCAAGGTAAAGCTTAAAAAATATGCCAATTGAGATGTTACTATTGTGTTTAATTTGTCCCGAGTCTCAGCTATGATTTTATTAGTGTTAACAATATAATTAACGTGTTGACGAAGCTGAGAGCTCAAAGTAATTTAAGATGAAACAGAACTTTTCATGGAACGCGAGACAAGTGAACAAAAATGTTGAAACGTAGTCTAGAGAGTCACATTTGACTGACCTGAAACGACGACCTTGGTCTAAGTTTACTACCAACTTCAGCTTTGAACACAGATATGTACATCACCATTCCCACCAGCATTAACAAACCTGAAAGGGAAACCGATTTAATAACTCGAGCCTTATCTCTCTGTCACAGTTCCAGCGACAATTTCACGGTGACTGACTGATATAATAACAATCGATTGGCTAACCGTAATGCGATTGTTTAAAATTTAATCCTTCTTTTCCCACAGTCATTTCGCAGTGCCATGCAATATTCGATTCGCAATGGTCGGGAGAAAGATTTTACGGATTTTTTAACTTTATGAATTTTTCCGTATCTTCCGAATAAACTTTTCAGTACCGAACGCTTAAAAATAAAACATAGATCGAATACTACACAGATTACAGTAAAGTCGCGATATTTTTCTGCGACCTTCTACCCAAAATTTATCCAGTGTCAAGTGGAGGCTCCAAGCGGTAAGCATTTTGGAGCACTCGAACTCAAATTAGAAATAGAAGTTGCAAGAAAAGTCTCATAAACTTAATTTTTTGCAAATAAATTGAATTTTCCGTAAAGAAAAATAAATGCTGCGAATTCGGGGCCCAGTGGCGGCTCGAGTAAAGTGGAGGCCCCAAGCGGTAAGCATTTTGGAGCCCTCAAACTCAAGTTAGAAATAGAAGGTGGAAGAAAACTCTCCTAAACTTATTAATAGAAAAGAAAAGTATTGAAAATATTTCATACTGTTATACATTAAATAAATTTCTTTGAAATTCGGTGCCTAATCAGCCGTTTGTTCCGTAAATTCATACATAATCTCCTCAAATTTTATGCAAATTTATTTTTACTATAAATACATTCAAATTCTATACAATTTAAATAAGTTATTGTAAATTCATATATAATCCTCTCAAATTTTATATAAATTTAAATGGAGCAGACAGTATACGACAAATAAAAACGTGGTAACACGGGCGAACTTTTACGTGCAACTATTTTCGTGAAGCGTACGATGGTTGAAAATGCTAATCAGCATCGTTTGCCAGTTAGACAGGCAAAAGACATGAAGCAGCTATTCAAAGCTCTCGCGTTACGCGTTCAACCGCAGCCTCCGCAAGTAAACGGTTTATCGGAAGGATAATGGCGGCGAGATTAAATAAAAATTCTACTGTTCAATATTGCACGTGGATTACGGTGAACGCAGTGCTCGCGGACTATAAAACGGCGGAAGTTCGAATGAATTATATAAATGGAATTACACGTTAAACTGTTTGCGACAACAAACGAGTTTCCATCGTCGCAACAAGATAAACTAAATTATCCGCAGCAAGCCAAGGCACTAAATGAAACTTGTTAAGTCTTTAATGGCTTCTTTAAAGTAACCGCTTGGGGGTCGGGACGAAGTTTCACCTAGCGATTCATTCGGCTTTCTTTTTATGGTTCTTGCGGGTCCCGTCGAAACGCAAATTTCATCTCGATCGTTCGCGGAATCACGGCGGTGTGCTTTCGGCGAATCGCCTCTTTGTGGCTGGGCGCAGCGCAGTATCGTTTTAGATAGGCGTGCACGCGACTACACGGTATATAATGCACGCCGGTGTACTTTATTACTCACCGGAAACTATGAAGACCACGCCGGCGACAAAGACGCAGAGTCTGTGTCTCGGGTGAGTAACGTGGGCAGTGAAGTAACAAACTTCGGCCACCACCAGCAGCGATGTTGCAGCGAAGAAGAACATCGCCGACTTGGTAACTGCA
Source organism: Lasioglossum vierecki (assembly GCA_028455595.1). Lineage (NCBI taxonomy): Eukaryota > Metazoa > Arthropoda > Insecta > Hymenoptera > Halictidae > Lasioglossum > Lasioglossum vierecki. Next base: position 5,817,760 of record CM052337.1, on the reverse strand, counting down.
TCTGCGTAAAAAATATAGGTATGAAAGCCTCGGGGAATGGGAAAAGTTTCGGACGAAATTCCTTTTTTTTTTTTCTTCTTCTTCTTCTGTTTCACGGCTTTGTTCCGCGGTCATTATTTATGGAAATGCGAGGAGACCCTGATGAGAGATATGCAACGTGACAATAATTCACGCCCCTAATATGTTATTGATTTCATTACACTGTCGATTTTATATATATATATAGTTTACCTCGATATGAAAAATCTAATTAATATTAGGCTTAACTGCAAGTACTACTTTTTAAAATAACTAAGTGTGGGATATATAAATTTTATAGTAAAATGGAAACTATAGTTACTGCAAGAAAGAATTAATTTATATATTCTAATTAAGTAAAAGGTTTAATCAATAATGTGGTGCCTCTTGAAAATTACAATGTGAGTGACTGATAAATACAAGATAGATTTGGTAGTTTAATACAATTTGAAAAATGTTTGATATTATGTTAAACTACAACTACTACTTTTTAAAATAACTAACTGTGCACTTAACTATAACATATGGCAGAATAAATGTTCCTTTCTAACGATCGTATATTCGTTTATAAAAAATGTATTAATGCTCTCGGCGAACTGGTTCGATCATTTTTTGCTAGAGGCAATTCTGCAATTTATCAAATTCAAATTTCATAATTAGATATTGTATGGTTAACCAACTGATATCAATAGTCAATATAATAATTGTTTATTTAATAATTTACAGACGCAATTATTAATTTTCTTGAAGATGATCTGAACATAGATAGAAATGTCGAAATTTGAATTTGATGAATTGCAGAATTGCTATTAGTAAAAATTGATTGAATCAGTGCGCCGAGAGCATTAATACATCTTTTATGTGGTAGAATGTAGTGCGATTCTAATTTATCTCTCAGATCTAAAAAGTCTACTACCACGGAAAATAAGATTTTATTTGAATCTAGTTTCTTAAAATTCGTCTACAAAAATTGCAAATTGCGTAAACATCCGCAGTCTAGTGATAATATTATATTATTTTCAACGAAATATACTTGACTGGTACACACAGAGTTGTGCATGAATAATTACCTATTATTTGTATACTTATGTACATATTATTATATACATATTATTGTATACATATTATTTGATACATAATCATGCTTTCTCGTATCATGTATTTTGTTTTAAGAAGGGGTACATTTTTCAAGGAAATTTGAAATAGTTTAACCAGTATAGGTCGTTATCGGAAGCTGCAGGCAACTCGTGAATAACACGGTATTCCAATTATACGGTGTGTGAAGTTTCTTTTTTAATATTTCTAACAGCTATTGTTTTTAGAATTTCATTAAAATTTTCTGCAGTTAACACGAATGAAGTTTTTAATAATACCAAAACCTGGTAGCCATGTTATTCCAGGGTTGTATGTAGCTAGTATTTTCGTGTGGAATATAATGGCATAATCACAGATTGCTATGTTTCTTACGACTGGTTCAATGATTTTGATTTCTTTCTACATATTTGTGTTAACCCCTTGCAGTACTTTAACGAGCCACACTCGTCATGAAGATTTTAAACAAAGTCTAGCAAATATGAATGTTACACCTTTCTATTTAAATGAAATAAAATTTGATTCATTTTTAATCAATATTTAAGCATTAAACTAAACTTAGACATACGAGAAGTATATAATTTCTTTTCTCTTCTACCACATTTTTGAAGACAAAGACGTTTTAACCACTCTAAGTGTAAAGAAAATTATACGACAAGGGGTTAACTGCTTGTACATATATATTATGTATTGTTGTTCTCTGTCTAATTGTAATTAATAAATAGATTACTGTCCAGAAAATTTTTTAAATCTTCGCTTTTTCCACGAAGTGTTCACAATTTGTCATATGTATGTAAACTTTTGTGTTGACTTGTAAATTAAGCAGAAACAACAAGAAGTAAAAGATTATAACTTTTCCATTAAATAAATGAAATGGACGAACTACTCTGGAAAATTAAAAGGATCTTATTTCCTTTTTATGAACACATTTCTTAACACGTTTAATCTGACATTTAATAATGAAAAATGTGGTATTGGATGGTGGTATGGACAAGTACGACATTTAGATGATGAAACCAGAGTTTTCTACCATGACAAAATTTTATAGAGTATTTTAACACTAAACTATTTATTTAATTATATTATGATTACGGTTATTACTATCAGCTACTTTGAAAAGCATTTCCATTCAGTAGAATTTTAGGATTCATACAATAAAAACTCCATGGAAACTGGTTCCTTTGGGACGTTCCATAAAATAAGTAGAAAAGAAGCTAACTCATTACATTACATTATATAGGTAATGTTCATATTCATTATATTTAACAATATAATATCTTAATAATTCAATCAACAAATGAAAATCTTAAATAACATGTTTTGAATATCAATTTATAATTTATCTAGAATTATTTACAACACTTAATATTGTTGCAATTTATTTATTCGGTATTTATTAAAATTTTGTGAACCAATTATAGAAAAACTTTATTTGTTCTCATCGGAGTTTTCAATACGAGAATGTCAATTAGTATGTCACAAAAATGGCTATTTGTTGTTGTAAATGATCGAACCTATGCGCCGCGAAAAAAACTTTGTACTATCCTAAAGATAAATTACGATCGATAAGCAAATAATTAATTATATTTTAAATAGCCAAAGAAGCATCTTTGTTGGCTACTTCTTCTAATATCCTGATTCCCTACTCTGACTTTTCCAATAGTTTTAGGAAACAATTTAGAAAGCTAACAAAAAATATGTTCTTGAAGAAGCAGCATTCAAAGGCATCAAATTTTTCAGATACTTTTATCGCTCTGGGCCTAAATTTTGATTTGTTCACCTCAGGCTCCCTAGAGAATTCATTTGCTGGGTTAATAGACTTCGATCTGGACACTATCAACTGAGGGTCTCCCTTTTTAAGATTAATTCTAAACATGTGTGATGGAAATGTCCGATCTATGATGATAATAACAGAGATGTTCTGATTCGCAAACTTTGCAACAGAGGTTATTTTCCACCCTATACAATAGATTCCTTTTTGTGCGGACCCTCTCTTCGCCCCCTATTTTATATACATGCATTTCTGAAATCTCACTGTTTATATCATTAGTGTTGGTGTTGCATTTGAAAATGTTCATTGTGTTGAATCTATTCTGGTTTATAAGTCATTTCTGTAATGTTAGCATGGACAGCCATGTAATAATGTCAGCTGCTAATAATCCCATGTGGGGTTTTATAGCTTAACCCTTTGCACTCTGAATTATTTTTCAATTTTATTTCCACTATTTTAAATGTTTTATTGAAATATACTTCAAAGGACAGTTCCTTGACTGCTACTTATTTTAAACAATTTTGTTAACTAATGGTAGTAAATACAGCTCTCAAACTTTGTTATAATTTATACTTGGGAAATTTATATTTGTTTTTAAACGTAAGGAATTAAATAAATAAAGGAAGAACCAAATACATACAAAAGCTGTTTCATTTACATTTTTCTTTCTCTGATGTCGAGTGACACTCGACAAAAGAGTGCAAAGGGTTAATTGAGTGCAGAGTTGGGCAGAAATTTTATTTAAATAAAAATTTCAACTGAAGTGGGTTTAAAATCCACTTGGAAAAAAACTCACTTTATTCAAAATTATTATTTTAATAAAATTTTTGCCCAACTCTGCTTAACAAAAAGAAGAAAAAAAAGTAAATCTTAAAAATGCGGCATAAAATTTAGAGTCGATGCGACGGTTCGACAACAGTGCGGAGGAGACGCAGCACGAAAAACACGGATCTCACCGTTCGAAGTCGTGATATTGGCATTTTTTCGGCAGTTATATTCAAACAGGAATTTTCTGTAACTCCGTGTCATTTGGATTCTCCTTTCGGTCGACCGAACATGCCGGCAGAATGATGGGTCGCTCGCGAGGGGATCGGGGGAGAGAGAAATCGGGGATAGACAAATTGTCGGATCCAGTTTATCATGGGGAGGGTATATTCTCTCGGCTGAAAGCATTTTCCCGCCGAATATTTTACGGGCGTGTCACACTCGAGTTCAGTGCCAGGCAGAGGACACCTAATCAACCTCCTTCAAAGGCACACGTTTCTCATTCCACCTGTCTCCATCGCGCGTTTTTCACGGTACTCACATGGTATTGCCATGGTTGAATCGCTCGGGTCCGGACTGTACTCCTCGTTTGGAAAATAGTCGATACTCGAGCACTCGTATTCCATGCGGGAACCTGCGGAAAACAAAAGAAAAGTGATTCGTACGCTGGTACCATCGCATCGTCGTGATATGCGCATTTCTGAAACACACGCTGATCGAAAATTCGACCGATAGCCAAGTAAATTCATTCGTCCCTGTTTTCAGCAATACGGTATCGGTTCAATTTACCACTGCCCCCCACCTCCCGCACCACCAACGCCACCCTTTCTCTTCTACGATTGGAAATACGATTCTTTTTTCTTACATTCCATTATCGTCGGCTTACAAGTAGTAATGGTCAAACAATACTCTGTCTTGCAAGTTTTCGAACAAATCAATTACCACAGAGTTTTGAATCAATTCGATGTTTATTCGAAATCAGAAATTCTTGAAACTTTTGAAATTCTTCAAATCTTGAAAATCTTAAAAGTCTTGATAATATTATCGTACTTTCTATAATATTGATAGCTGTAACATTTAAAGAGTTTCATTTCTTACAATTCTTTCAAAGTTTTAAGGCTTTTAAGATTGCTAAGACAATGAAGACTTTCAAGACGTGTAAGAGTTTCAAGAGTTCTAAGCTCGAATTTTCTTGCAAGTGAATCAAATTTTTTGTTGTAAATATTGAATTGAAGCGATTCGAATTGATTCAAATCCCATCACTACATGTAACTACAATTTAATTTTTGTTCACATGGTAATTTCGCTGGAACACGTCTAGGGGTTTTGATTAAATTCGTCGAGAATTTGGAGCGTACAGTAGATCGAAAAAGTAGTGGCACACTCAGACTTTTTTAATAACGTAGGATGAAAGGTCCATACTGATGCGATTTTTATATTTCGATAGCGGAGCTTTGTGCAAAATAAAAATGTTCTACATAAATCGTTAGATTGGAAAGAAAGTTCGTAGCGTTTTCAAATTAAGAATGGAAGATAAAATTAAGGTATTTATTCATATGTTCATCCAATAACACGAGAAGTTACATCAATATTGGCAGAAAATAATAAAACAGAATGAAAAATATGTTATTGAATAAATCTACGAATAAATATCTGAATTTTAGTTTTCAATTTGAATTTACAAACACTAGGAACTTTCGTTCCAACCCAATACGACAAACTAGAGTGAAATAGAAATTTATTTTCTTTCCTAATATGTTTAATAGATTGAAAATAATATAACGATACTTTCAAATTTTTCTAATGTTCTTACTTCTTGAAAATTACACCTACTTATTTTTGTAATAAATACATAAAATCTTCTGTCTATTTATAATATGTCTATCCCCCATTTTCACATGAGTTTCAAAAATAGAAACTTTTACCAAAAAAAAGTTTATATTATGCATATATGTGTACAGCCATCTTTAGTACCGTTCGTTTGTTAAAACTGGCATATTAAACGTACACCAGAAAGTATGTTGACACATTAAATCCAGAAAAGCGAATTGGTCTTTCTTTGTACACGAAGAAGCATTCGTATTAATTAGCGCAGTAAATCTTTGGCAGCAGAATGGTGTGCGTCTGTGTGACAGAGAAAGAATAATGAAGAAGTATAAAATGAAATACAAAATTACACACAGTTTCACACATTTGTTATATCACGAATGAACTGATATTTTTTTATTAGTACTGTATTATTACTTCAAGTTGAAATAAATTAATTCAATTAAATAGCTAACGGAGTTGTGCGCTCTTTGGTAAACATTTTCATGAGTGTAATGAACGTACAAATGCACCTTTACAAATCTTATTCTAACACTATTGTTACCTCCTAAACTGATTCTTCTAGGCGTAAAAAAAAACTTCGTTTGGTGCATTTAGAAAAATGTAATTCCGATTTACAGTAGGCGCGATCAATTAATCAAGTCACTTAAAATAAACTCTATTCCAGCAAACTTTAAAAATCTTTAGATACAACTTGTTGGCCTTGCAGAGAATTGCAGCGTTCCTATTTGTCTTTTCGCTCTCTCGATAACAAAGGCTGCGATCGATTTGATTTATACGTTCCAGTTCAATAACTTTTTCAATCAACAAATCTCCAAAAAACTGTCGTAAAATATTCCACGATGAAATTGACATTTATCGACACTTGTACTAAACCATGCAAAAAAGAAACTGTGCGAGATCTCAGACGTATGAACATAATTTTAATTATTTTTTCCGTATCTTCAATATAAACGAAACTAAATAACACTACATAAACACACAATTTAATATTGATTTATAATCTCGCGAGTCTACGTGTAAATTCATAACCACTGCTTGAATTTAATTTGAGTCGTTCCTGTGAAAAACGAAATTGTTATGAAGGAAGGACATAATCGAATTCGTGTATATTATTATTTTCATAATATTGAAACAGCTTCGAATATCTGGTTTCACGTTCACGTTGTTTGCGACGTTATTACTATTTCTTTTTGATAATAGTATAAAGCATTTTCATTACAAATTCCATTTATATCTGATAATTGAATCTGAAGAATCGATACATAAAATTCCTTTCTATTTGGAAAAACCGTACTGCTTCATTCGATAAAATATAACTTCAACTCTTCGTCGAATAAATGACTACTCGCTTGTTATTATAAATAAAATCGTGGAATTATCGTTACCCGAGTATTTAACTGAAAATCTTCTTTAACAAATCGTTTCCATTCATTCAACATATTGATACATCAGCGTTGTTTTTGTTCTTATTCTCGAACCAGTAATATTTCCGAAGCAAACATATTTTTATACGATTTCACTATTTTTGTACCGTCTGCAATAACCCGATAAACCTACACGAATGTTTACAATGTAGCTGACGCACGACGATTGGCACAAAATCGATAGTACCGGGCCAACACGTATGAATCCAACGCGCTGATAAGCTTACAATAATTTTATCCACGAATTCATCTGCAAAGTACGTAGTATTTTATTTTAAGAGAAACTGCGTTCCTCAATGGGAACTGTGAAGCTACCATTTTTGCTGGCCAAATCTAACCGAACGAAAGCAGAAGCCGTTCGAAAAAGTGGTTACAGAAGAAACGTTAAATTAATTTCACAGCGAAACGGAAAATGGGATGAGAGAGTTTAATTTGTATATACCAAACTAGTTAATTGTCCAAGCTTACTCTACTAGCTTTTTCATTTCACACTCACAATATAAGATAAATTCACAATAATTTTATCAATGGAAACCTCTGAAAAGTACGCATTACTTAACTATTAAGTCTTCACTGCATAATGTAAATATAGTGATATTATAAAATAAAAAAGTTTTATAAAATATTTAATTTGTATAGAATTTATAAATAAAGTATTTAAATTTATATAAAATTGAGGAGTTAATATATAAATTTGTGTAAATTATGTAAATTAAATAGAATTTGATATTTTTTATTAAAAGGTATTATGTTAATTTGTTTTTATTGTTTTCTCCATAGTGATGGCAAATCGTTTTAAAGAGTGGGTCAATTATTTTTATTTCGTTTTTAAATACTAGCCATGGGTCGTACGTCAGTGGTCTCAATTAGATGGGGGGTGGAGGGGGTGGGTAAAAAGGGGTGCCAATTATTTGGAAATATTAAACATTTTGTTAAAAGATAAAGTTGACAGTTGAATCTTTCCGGTTCTCACTTTTGAAATAATTAAAAAAAGGTGTTAGTTTCGTTTTTGATTTATAACTTTAACTATTTCAGGTGAAGAACTAAAGTAAAAGTAAATATTGAGAGTTGATCTGATATCTTGAATTACCGCACGTCGATGCTACGACAAAGTGCGCCAAGTTAGTAATGAGTCACCCACACGGGTAGTTTTCACATTCCACTTGGATTATTGTTATTTTTTTATTCATATATTTTGTTTTCATTTATTTATTTATTTTTTATAAATCTGATATTACATATTTATATTTTATAATTGTTTAATATTTTTGATTATCTTTTCTCTCTGTTATAATTAAAAAAAAAAATAGATCAATATTACAATAAATGCGTGGGTCGCTCACAAAGCTTGTCATGATTTCGCCACCACTGGTGTACCATATCTGATACAGTCAAGAAATCTGGTATATAGCAAACTAAGAATGTGTTTTCTTACTATGTTTATATATTTTTATAAAAATGTTGTTTTAATTTTTTAAAAATATTTTTCACTCAAATATGAAACACAAAAACTGGCCTTCTTTCAATTTTTTCATCGCAATTAAAAAAAAACATGCAGTAAGGTTAAGGTCTGGGATAGAACAAAACTTCCGAGAAACTGCGTTCGGTCAAAACGTAACCGAACGGAAGCAGAAGCCGTTCGAAAAAGTGGTTACAGAAGAAACGTTAAATGAATTTCAAATCGAAAGGGGAAACGGGATGGGGAAGTTTAATTTGTATGTACCAAACTAGTAAATTGTCCAAGCTTCCTCGCTGTCGTTGAACCATACCCTACTAGCTTTTTCATTTCACACTCACAGGTTCGACTTTAATTGAAACGGATAGCAAAGAGAAGATAGTCAGCGACCTGGGAATTTCGAGCTCTTTCGACGGCGGTTATTAAACTCGCGTGCCCCTCGCTCTCTCCCCTCACCTGGAACCGTTCCGTTTTATACGATTTGATTTAACAGGATCGATACCATTCTCACGGGTATCTTACGTCTCTTCGTCTATGCCGCTAAACCATCAAACGCATCGATCTCTGTTTTAACGGTCGCAAGAAAGTTGACTCCGGCGAGATGCTACGGACAGCGACTAGACGAAACACGGAGACAACGTTTTTAGATGTAGGGTAATTCTACCGATTACTGTGTTATCATGTTTCGATCGTACTGTATTAACTTCCCGATTTTATAGGGAAGTTACTGTAATGACCCCGAAAATCGAAAATCGATTTTTTAGCAGATGTCCACGTTTCATGGTCATTGGAGTCATTTTAGACTATTTTTATCAAAATGTCTGTGTGTGTGTGTGCGCGCTCGCGTATGTCCCACAGTGGGACGCGAATCGAACTTTAGGTGGAAAAAAGTCATTTCGGAAAATCGATATAACATTCATATATACTTCTTAGGGAATGTTTACTGACCCCAATTATACTCATAACAATTGATTTAACAGCGATATAAGCATAGAAATCAATACGTGAAAACTTCGAACTGTAAGACAGCGAAATCGTACGCACTGTGCGGCGCGCCAACTGTTAATTGGCCGACTGTGTCTAGGTCGCGCTCTGATTGGTCTTGATTTTTCGTTAATATCTCCTTAACAAAACTGCGGACGCTATTTTTGCAAAGGAAAATGTTGCCTCAAATAATCTCAAGAACCTCCAATTTCCGGATGTTGAAGGAATTTTGAGACTCCCTGTATAATATAAATAAAAATCAAATGTTGCTCGTTGCTATGAGCATCACTTGAGAACGGCTGAAATGATTTGGCAAATTTTTTTTTTTAATGTTCGTAATAGTCCGAATAAGGTTTTAGGGAAAGAAAAATTGGTAAAGTTGTCCGTGAAAAATGGAAAATTTAGGAAAAACTAAAAGTGCTTTTTGAATTATATTTCAATAGAACAAAAAAACGAACTTAGTAGCTTTTAATCAATATTTTAATAGGAATTTACACATTACCATAGGAATTCAATAGAAAAGACAGGGCAACGTCTGTCGCGGGTCAGCTAGTTTATCATAAAATAATGTGTGCCAGCATTTTATGGAAGATTGATCTGTTCTGAATACAAAAAACAAATTGGTGGCTCTCAGAATGTAATACAATATACGAATATATTAAAAAATAAAATCGACAACATTTTGTACGTATTACTGTGGAGGAAAAAAAGCCATGTACCAATTATTGCATACCCGTTACCGCGTTACATTAATTTAAATAAATCCTGAGTACTTTAACGAATAATAAACCTTTTATTAATTTTGACACCGAAGTTTTAAATTAAAAAAAAACAATAGTTTGATTTTCTTTATTTTGTTGGATGTATTTGTTTCATCGAATTCACGAATTACATCTTTTTATTATTAGCATTTTTATTATTATTACATATTTTTATTATTAGCTCTTCTACGTTAGGTGAGTTTATTATTCGACCCTATTCATTGTTAATCTCTCTGTACCGTTCAGGAAGTGGTTACATTAACATTTTCCGAATTAAAGTATCCAATTAAAGTATCCAATTGAGGATGAAAAACCAGGTAAAGTGAATAGATTTTTATAATAGACACTATTATTAAAGATCTTTTGAAATGTTTTGTAAAACTTGTTCGTTGTTATTCAAGTACTTATATTAAAAGAATAGACTATAGAAAGTCTGTCAATTTTTCTGCGTTTACCATTTATTTAACCGTGCATTGTTTATAATAAATATTTCGTTATATCGATCGTAGAGTTGTTAATAACAAATATATTAACGCTATCGGCGCACTGGTTCGATCAATTGTTATTTAAAGGATTTCAATTGTTTATAATGATTCATAATATTTTTTTTCTAAGTAGAAAACCGTGAATTCATACTTTATGATTTTATTACATACTTATATAAATGAATTGTAGATTAAATAATATATATTTGTATATTTATATATTTATATATATATATATATATATATATTTATAGTATATTTATAATAGTATATTTCATTAGGCTTGATTTAATCACATTGTTAAAACATGAAGCACATATGTAAAAGAATTACACGATGAATTATGAATACGGAATGAGTTTTAATGTGACGTTCGGACTTTGAATATTAGTTTTTCGAAACTTGATGTTGCACAAACATCCGCATTCAGACGTAACAAATTTAAATGAGATGAATGAAAACGTATTTCTCATTACCGTTCCAGTAGTATTCAAATAACTTCCACCGCTTTTAACCTGCGCAGGCGCGAAGAAATTAAAATAAAGCACGAGCATTGGACCGTCACATAAGCGTGCAGCATTTAAAAAATTTAAAATTTTTAGTGAAATCCTCGAAATTGTTAGAGCTTTTAGGGGACTCTCCTTTTTTCAAGCTGTATCGACCAGCAGTATCAGAGTATTAGCACTTGAAAAGAATCGATCATTTATCCGCGTAACGACTGGCCGCAGACGTCTAAATCGCTCTTAAATTCTCTCTTCGCAAATGGTATTTTATTCGAAACGTTTTGAACCGCGCGAGAGAGGTTTACATTCGGTACGCAACGGCCATTGCTGGGCGTTAGTGGAAGTAATCGAGAAAGGATTATATTACATCAAACAGGACGCAAAATGTGGGCCCGCAGTCCGTTTCGAGTTGCTCGATGGAGCAAATGGGTCAATCTACAGTGGGTAACGAAAGTATACGAACGCCCTCTATAACAGAATTAAAAGAATAACTTTTTTATAATCGTACCAAATGACTTGATTTATTATAATCAATTAGAAGCATCGGTACACGAAATGGTATGCAAGAAAGATTTTCCAAAAATTAAAACTGACATGGTTAGATGCAAAAATAAAAAAAGGCATTTTGTAAAACCTTTTTATTTAAGATTTTGATGAAAATTTAAAATATATGTTTTGTGGATCGATGTTAGTTATACACATGCTGTATTTATGATTAAATTATAAACATGTACTCTTTATAATTATAAACATGTGCTCTTAAACATGTACCCTATTTTTCAATATTGGTATTTGTCGTACACAATGAAAAAGTTTGCTGTTTATTTATTATTTTTTTTTATGAAAAGATGAAAAGAATTTTTAGATTGTTTCATGGTTCCTACACGAATTGAGAATGACGAATTTGTAATATTCCCTAGGAGCACAAAAATATTGGAAAAATATTTTTTAAGCCACATTTTTTCATATGAGAAAAATATTGGATCTGAATATTGTATACATGTACAAGAAATATAAACTGAATGTTTAAAAAATATAAGCTAAATATTCAGAGAATATAAACTAGATATTTAAAAAATATAAAGTAAATGTGAATCCAATATTTGAAAAATATAAATACAATATTTAAATAACATTCAGTAAAATTTTCAAATTTAATTAAAAGTTTTAACAAAAATTAGAAACTATTTTAAATAAATAAATTACTTTCTATTTACTGCTTGAGGGTATAATTCATTTTATCTTCGAATGGACCTTATTAAAATTAAGAAATTTTTATATTGTGTTATATAATTTCTGATATTAAATAAAGATTTGTTGTATAATGAGAAAAAAATATTTTTTTTCATAATATGAAATAAATATTATTTGTGTATTAGGTAAAAATATTCTACTCCTAATATGAAATAAAGATCCATATATTATTTAGGAAAAAAATATTTTTCTCGTAACATGAAATAGATATTTTCTGCATATTTAAAAAGAAATATTTGTTACTTAATATAAAATAAATATTGTATGTATATTTAAATATTAAGAAGAGATTGAATCTCTTTTTAATATTATACGAATGTCTATACAATATTTTGTGCTACTAGGGATTGTGTCTCACGAAAAATACGAAGACATCTTTCTTGATATTTCTTCAAAGAATTGTTCTATTGTTTCATGGTTCTTACACCACTTGAAAATTACCAATTTGTAATATTGTGTCTTACGAAAAATACGAAGACACATTTATTGAAATGATTTATTTTCTCCAAGTTTCACTGTGAAATTACGAATTATAAAAATTTCAGTAATCAAAACACGATAATCACTTGATAGTGGTAAATAAACTAAAATACGGGTAAGCCCAGTAGATAGAAAGGATGGCGCGGGGCTTCAGATTTCAATTCGAGCATCATTGCCGCCGTTATATCCAACGAATGAGGCATCATTATCGTGCAACAGGATCGCACCTCTACGGTTCATCGAAGCTGACTGCAATTTGCGTAACTTGCAATTACCACGCGTTATCAGCAATTTGCTGCAATATTGTCATTTTTACAAACCAGTTAATTACTAACGTACCTTTCAGCTAACCAAATATTACTACGTTTTTTGCTGTCTATAATCGACAATTTTACGTGTTCCCTCGCGATACGAACCATATTTCTCATTGACATTTTATTTTTTATCGAATCACCTGTACCAACCAATCACTGTAGAGACTGAACAGATGCAATAAAACTCGCAGCTTCAAATGACTTTTTCTTTTTTGTCAACTCACCTACACTGACCAATTACATGCACTCGAACCGATCCAATAGAAAACAGAATTTCCAATGATTGTTTTTCTATTTTCTTGTATCAGCTATATGGTGGTATCACGTTTTTGGGAACGCCCTGTGTGTGTCTAGAATCTCCCTGGTTTGGCAGACTGTAAACATGGTTTCCCCTTGCAGTTTCTGACATTTTAAAAGTGCAAAGGTATTTTTTTTAAATCACATCATTGGTTGCATTTCACAGGAATGCAATGCATCGTATAAATTATAGATTATATTGGATTGGCGAGAGATTAATTTCGGTATTTTTTTATTCAAGCAATGAATTTTAATGAATGATATATTTTCTCTTTAGTTCGATAATCTTTTGTCAAAAAGAATAAATAAAAAAATATTTTATTGATTAAAGTTTGTCGCTTGAATAAAAAAATTCGGTGTTATTTCACTTTAGAATACTGAAATTACTTTTTTGCCAACCCAATAATTACATATGGTAACTTCGCGTGTACTCTGATCATGGTTTTATCATGTCACACATTTCTTTTTCATTTTCATTTACATAAAAATATAGTTTGTATCACCCGTTGTATAGGACGCTCCGCGAAATTGCTTTATTGAAGGTTGACATGGTATCTGGGCTTCCAGTTTATCTGATTTCAAAAAGTCCGATCGGGTTTCACATTGTATACGTACTTTTATCGCTTGGCCCACATACAATCATCCAAAAAAATGATTTACAGCCAGTGGCGGATCTAATGGTAAGCGGATTAAGCGGCCGCGTGGAGCTCCGGGATACCATAAGGCCCCTAATTTCAAAGAAATTTCTTTAAAATGTTCTTTAATGTGTAACGGAATAAAATTTTTCATTACTTTTTTGTTAATAAGTTTAGAAGAGTTTTCTTGCAACTTCTATTTCTATCTTGAGTTCGAGGACCCCAAAATTTTTACCGCTTCGGGCCTCCACTTGTCTTGAGCCGCCACTGGGCCCCGGGATACGGTAATTCGCAGCATTCATTTTTTCACAAAAAATTCAATTGATTTATGAAAAATTAAGTTTAGGAGACAGTTTTCTAGCAACTCTATTTCTAACTTGAGTTTGAGGGCCCCAAAATTCTTCCGCTTGGGGCCTCCACTTGATTTTAGCCGCCACTGTTTGTAGGGAAATAGCAACTGCTTATATCCAAATGTTCAATTTTACATTAAAAATTTCTGGAATGTTAGGTAATTAATAGACTGCGGATCTTTATTCAAAATAAAAATTGTGTGCATCGATTGCAAGAAACAGAAACTGGATTGAATGGTATCTCTACCCTTAATGATTCTAATAGAGGAGAAATTTTGAATTTCATCTACTCAATTTTGTTATAAATGTATAAAGATCCGTATGCTTGTAATTAAACAAGAAATATGTACAAACTTATTGTCTAGCTTCTGGTCATAGATAAATGTACAGTTGAAATTTTAAGTTGATCAGAAATTCGTGCAAGCAACGACTTGCTACCAGATCGTGAGTTCAATTAAAGTTCCTTAGAAATGAAAAAGAAAAAACAGAATTAGTTAAAAGTGACTGTCATGGAATTAATGTCAGTAAATATTAATTTATTAATGCTGAAGTCAATGAGATTATAATGTAAGGTGATAACCTCGTTATCAAGTAACTAACAATTGTTACTAAAAATGCTGATCGTTTCTACAATTGAAATAGATGATGCTTGTGAGAGACAATAGATATTGTGTATTCGACTCGCAACGATATTGTGTTAAGCAATAGATTTCCTATGTGTTAATAGATATTAGAATGTTAAGCAATAAATGGAGTCTATAAGCTATCGACAGATAATAAGCTATTGTTGAGAATTTCAAAGGAAAGCACATAATAGCACAGGTGTAGTATTCTAAGAAGTACTCTGTGTGATTTTGCATCTTCTCAAACCTTGACCTCTTTGTTAGAAGAGAGAATGCTATATAGGGATTGTTGTTTCAACGCAACAATTTTCTGTCAGATAATTTCGATAACAGAATTCGAAAGATAAAATCAAGAAGATAAGCCAGGCCAAAAGACTTCCCAATAAAATAAACGTGTCTAATTCTGTATGTAAATCAATTTGAAAACTTGTCCATTACAGTTCAAGTGAAATATTTGAAGCGACAGGTAAAATTCCATAAAGTAGAATATTTTCCTTTTCAGAAGCTACAGTATAAAATCAAATATTTCTATATTTAGACTCTTAGGAGTAAAATTATAATTGTCTGTTACAAATAGTAGGTAAAATGTTTCTTGACAATGAAAATTGATAAAAAGAAAGGCGATATTAGAGTATAAAAATCTATATTTTTTCTAAATATATTCTAAATCTATATTTTGTTTCTAAATATGACCAGTTGCATGTAACGAAGCGCATTGTTCGAAGTTTTCATCATTTATTAATCGAATATTTGTTCGTGGACAAAGGATCAATCGAGCGAAATTTTAAAGTCTTTTAATTGGAACAGGCGACAGAATCACGCTGTACTATATTTCAAAAATAATTGTTTTATGTTATTTGTATTTCGTGTTGCTTTGAATTCGCGATTGTTGTCACGCGAATATTACTCGGCTTTTTATGAATATAAAAAATGTCATCTCTCTCTCTTTATGTATCCTTTATTCTACTTTGTCAAAATGTTTGCTGTTTCTTTTAAGGCGTTTCATACTGTTTATTTGCTATAATTTTATCGTCAATTATATTGTCTGGAATCAGCCTTAATTTTTATTTTAAATGGCTAATTATTACAATCGTTTTCAGCCACTGAAAAATCGTAGAAATCAAGGTATCGAGTTCTTATGATTGATATTAATAAAGTTGTAAAGGTATGCAATATTTAAATGTTTAAAAATCATTCCTCACATTTGCGGTATTTTATAAATAAATCTCTTTTGCTAAAATCTACGGAAAAATAACCTCCACAAAACGATGGTTCCGGGAAATTGAATTGTTATTTTCTGTTATCAACAGTACTTCAAAGAAAAAATATTAGAAACAGTAACTAAAATATTTTTATTGTATAAGGGAATATATTTGGAGTTGTTACTTGAAATTATGTCTTTCGTAGGATGCTGTAGAAAGAATTATTTGAAATAATATTTGTTGTTGGGATTTATGTGAAATAATTATTTCAACTGATATCTCGTGTTCTTAAACTCATTTTACGAGGACCAAACATACTTATGAATGTCAAAACCTATGAAATATTTATTTCAAATAACTATATAATGTTTATACCGTAAAAAATACAATTGATATACACGTTACGTATATCGTAAAATCGAATAAGTATTTTAGACAGGATTTATATAACGCGGTGGCTACCATATTTGAGTGGCGGAATTATTTCTAAAATCTCATTTCTGCGGTTGTTTTGTTTCCTACGACGATAAAGTGTGCTAAAGCTTGTGGTCTGGGAAATGTAAGAGGATTGAAAAAGTAATTAGCACCATAAATCCTAGCATCTTAGTAAATTGCTTCGAGATTACCCAATTTTCGTGGTTACTGAGTGGACGATCAAAGGGTTAATACAAGAATAAATTATTATTCCAAATTGATCA
The DNA here is from genome assembly GCA_028455595.1 of Lasioglossum vierecki. Classification (NCBI taxonomy): domain Eukaryota; kingdom Metazoa; phylum Arthropoda; class Insecta; order Hymenoptera; family Halictidae; genus Lasioglossum; species Lasioglossum vierecki. The sequence continues at coordinate 5,800,818 of CM052337.1, read as the reverse complement.
ATGTAATACCGAAAATACTTCTTAATAATATTTATATTTCGTGTTTCAAACACTATTTTCCCTACACTGTTTGCAGAGGTGGATAATATTTTTCGAAACAGATATTTCAAATGCTACTTAATATTTTACATGTTATTCAGCTTAAAAAATAGCATTCTAAATAGAATATATAATTTCAAAATAATTCAAGATATTTAATCAAATATATTCATTTTAACAGTCTGAAA
>CM052337.1:5745725-5800491 GCA_028455595.1 Lasioglossum vierecki | reverse complement strand
TCGAGAACTATGCATCGGATCAAAACAAGTGGGCAATGAAAGTTGTTCGTTGCAAAGAGGCAATGAATTGTATGGAACCAAGAGATGTCAACGAATTGAGCGTTAATCGAACCTGCAACGAAGGAAACTGCGGCATCGGTCCACGCCAATGGGGGACGCCAGCTTTTACACGCAATTTACCCTCGGCTGCTTCTTCGTTCTTATTCCATCCCGCAAAATTCGAGTCCCTTCGGCCGCGATAAGAAGTTATCCGGTAGTTGAATGAGGACGAGCCTCCAATCGACGGGTTCTGCTTTTACCTTTTTTTCTTGATCCCAAGGCATAGCCAGAGGGCATCGTTCCTGGTAGGCGTGGGACGAGCCGAGACCGAGAATCGAGAAACGAGCGATGGCGGCGGCAGAAGGAGCAGAAGGAGAGAGCGGTTTCCGGTGCCCTCGGTAACGAGTCATTTCCGACCCAGTGTGCTCGTCTCCGTCAGACCTGGTCCCATCCCGTAGCGTCATTCCCATCCGAAGTGCCCGGACCGGAATCACAGAACGCTTCGCGAATATTACCAGTTAAATGCTTTCTGCCCTCGTCTCGACCGGAGGGAAAATCTTGACTGCTGTCGAGTGAATAAGGGACAGGATGGGAAATGTTTGCTACTGGAATCCATAATGATTCCTGTTTATACCCTCGGTAACATTCTATCCCATTGGCGATGCGCAGCCTTACTTACTTCGCGATTATTCCACTGGGGATCTTTGTGCAGACTCTCATCTCTGAGAAAACCGATCGGTGAAACTATCAATTCAATGGAAAATTGGTCGGTACAGGCAATCTTCCTGTAACACGGTTAATTCGTGCCGCGTTGTATATCAGGATTTTTGAGTATCGTTACAGTGTCGAAACCGTGCTAACGGTGTTAACCATTTGATTGTGGCGCTATCTACCTTAAAATTTAAAAATATTCTTATGTTATCTTCAAGCTATTAAACACATCCAGAAGGAAAATCAATTTCTATTTTACTCTAGCTTATCGCAATTAATTAATTTGCATTAGTTATAATATTCCATTATCGACTAGTAAAATATCTCATGTATCGTATGTAAATAATAAATAATAAATGTACGCTTTCACAGGGTGTCCCAAAACTGTTGTAGGGACAGTTCCCCTAGTACCGGACGCTTAATGTTTTTCTTAAATAAATAAGAAAAATAATGTGTCTTTTTATTCTATATTAGAAATCCAATCAAAGGAACAAAATAATCAACATTATAATAATAGTTAACTTGAATAAACGTTAAACTTTGGTACATGATTTTCAGAGATCATCAAGTGGCAACTAGTACCGGACTTGTATCACTGAAAAGTAGAAAATAACATTTTTAGATATTAGTGACTATAAGTCGATGGGTGAATCGAAGAAAGGGCACCCATCGACACCCTCCGAGAAAGAAAGGAGTGAAGAAGAAAGTCCCTCTTTGGGAAGGAAAAAAAAGATATTAGTGACGATAAATAACAGCGTGGAGCGCCAAACTATATTAACGTAATCTTCGTGGGCGCTCCACGCTTTTATTTATATTCATTAATGTCTAAAAATATTATTTTCTCCAATCTAGTGTATTCTGATAAAAGGGTAGTTTTTAAAAAGTTTTTTATATATATTTTTATTTTCTACTTATTAGTATTTACTACCGAGCGTATTTAGTAAGGCCCGGGTTCGATTCCCGTTGAGATACTCTGCTGAGATTTTTTTATTTCCTAAACGCACAGGTATTTAAATTTTTTTATAATATTGCATTGTCATCCAGTTCTGAGCTATGTTGAAAATTTAAAGTCTCCAGCTCATCGGGAAATGGTTTAAAATTCGATTTCAAAATTTGACGCATACAACAACGACAGCTCGGCAAGTTAATATAAGCGTGGTAAAATTAGAAAAATAAAGTATTTCTGAGTGATCATTGTATCTATTAACGTTTGTGACCATGGATATTCAGTTTAAAGAGTACATTCAGAAGTACGCCAATGGGAAATTTTGGAAGTTTTGAGAATATGGTGTCACATTTCTCGGCGATCGAGGCTTCTCGATCTTCACAGCCCCTCAAGGGGTACACCCTGCAGTCGTGGGGATAGATCTGGGACATTTACAGGTCAAACTTTTGGGACATTTATGGACAAAACACTATTTTACGATAGATTATTCACTTCGTGGTCGTTATAATCTCTCCGATCGCGTTTTACATTATAAAACACTAATGATCACTTAAAATATTCTAAAGCACTGCTTTTTCACGAAATGCGTTTAATGCAACTTCGTTTCACTGCGCGACGCCAAAGCGGGATGGTAAAATGGAGGGAGAGGGCTCTTATGGCAGCGAGCAGAAAGACCCTGAAAAGCTCTCAATCAACTGGCAAAGGTATTTCTGAATAGTCCCAACGAATCACGTTCCTCAGATGTCTAGCCGGATTCAATAAGGTTCTTAAAGTGTTCTGAATAGAAATATTCTTCTCTCAGTTTTACCCGGATATAATTGTCGAATACCAAGAACAGACGTTTTCTGAGATAATAGCATAATCGCTGCCGAAGTAGCCGAAGCAGAAGCCGGGCGAATTTAAATTTCCCTCCGTCAGGTCATTATTATGATGAATTGTAAGCTCGAACGGAATAAGTTGCAGCCGGGACACAATGTCCGGAATAAATATTTTGTAATACCGGGGCGTCCATTATGTTGTCAAAAGGACTGAAAATTGCGGGACACGAATATCTTCTCGCTATCGCAACTCGGCTTAGACATTAATATTCAGAGCTTGAGGCACGTAGAGGTACGTGTCCAGCAATGCAGCAAAGGCTGCTTGTAACTCCGTGCCGCGCGGCGTCGTAGTCGTATAAGTTAGCAGAAAATAAAAGGATTCGCAATTTTCATGCATGAAGAATGATCGCAATTATACGACCGCAAAATTAAAACCGGCAGAAAAATACACGGAGCCGCGGCCGCAGCAGCGTTGCTTTATCGTCGGCGAGAGCCCAAGACTCACGACGGCGCACCCTTTGAACGGATAAAATTCGAAAAATTTTTCCCTTTTCGCTCGTCCGACGCGAGACCGTATTTCCCTTTCGCGCGTTGTTGACCGTGCGAAATCCAAACAGCCAGAATTTCTTTTCCCCTCCATATAAATATTATCGTGCACGCTACCGTCGCGCGCCAAGCGTTTCTCCACCGAACGACTTCAACAAAAGCGAGTCAACATCCTCCCCGTGTTTTACTGTCCGTTCTTAATTACTTCGAAGTACGCGACTGCGTGTTTTACAGTTTCTTCGATAGCATTATGAGATCGTCGCCCGTCGGAATTGCGCCATTGAAAATAACGATGTCATTTAAATGCATTAAGATGCAACGGAAAACGATTTCTTTATTTTTTTCCCACCATTTTTAGCTTAACCCGCTGGAAAGCGATGCTGGCTATTTATTTTTGTTGTTGCAACCTAGATGCGCCATCGCCAATCAAATCTGGATCCTATGAAAACTACCGACACGGTTTCCCCGATATGGTTTTTACCGATAATATTTTGCCGACTCTAGATTTGACAAACAATAACTTTGGCCGACAACGCCTTTGACCGAAAACGACTTTGATCGACAACGAATTTGTTGGTCAAATCTGGAGTGGGTGAAATGTTTCCGGTGAAGATCGTTACGGGGAAATTTATGTCGGTGATTTCAATGGGATCCGTCAAATCTAGGGTAATAATACTGTTAGCGCGAACGCGGAACAATTAACCCTTTGGTTACCCTGGATGAAATATCTCGAGCCCCGATACTTTCCGATAAACGCTCTTTGGCGAGATATCACGCGCCGTGATTCTGAAAGATTCAGAGAGATTTTGAGAGGTTCAGAGAGATTTAAGTGAGTTTCCGAAAGATTCAGAAAGATTTTGAGGGGTTCAGAGAGATTCAAGGTAGATTCCGAAAGATTCCGAAAGATTCTGAAATTTTCAGAAAGATTCTGAGAGATTCAGAAAGATTTAGAAAGTTTCTGAGAGATTCCGAAAGATTCTGAGAAATTCAGAAAGATTCTGAGAGATTAAGAGATTTAAGTACAATTCCGAAAGATTCAGAGAGATTCAGAGAGATTTAAGAGAGATTCCGAAAGATTCTGAGAGATTCGAGGGAGATTCTGAAAGATTCAGAGAGATTCTGAAAGATTCAGAGAGATTCTAGAGAGATTCCGGAACATTCAGAGAGATTCAGAAGGATTCGAGGGAGATTCTGAGAGATATAGTGAGATTTTGAGAGATTCAGAGATATTTGAGGGAGATTTCGAAGGATTCAGAGAGATTCTGAGAGATACGTCTGGGGTAACCAAAAGCTTCTTTAAACGTATGTACCTACTGTGCGTAAGAAAGAAGCACCCGGACATATTTAATAAAAAAGCGTAAAAGATCAAATGAAAACACAGTAATTAACAAATACATTAATGTTATCGGCGTACTCGTTCGATCAATTGTTATTTTAAAAACTCTGTTTGCAAATTACCACATTCATTTCAACGTTTCGATCTTACTTTGGATCGTTTTCAAGAGATAATTGCGTTTATAAACTATTAAACGTTAATATATTTTATTGCATGTTTATTTAGAATGAGGAAAACTAATACCTACTTTGCTTGGTGAAAAAGAAAAATGTTTAACTTTATAGAATTATTGAAACACGTGTTAATTCCAAGCCAAGTAATTTTTCAGAAGCATTAAATATTCTTCTCTTGAAAATGATCCACATTAGGATCGAAACGTTGGGATTTTGTTAATTGCAAGATTACTTGTTTTTTTTATTTTGATTGAACCTGTACACTGATACCAACACACATTGTTTATTCTCTATGATGCATAGAAAAGAAATAAAGTATAACGTTTGTCCACAACTTACGTGCGTTGTATATGGAAGAAACTGTTTTGTTAAAGTAAAGTTGGTGGCGCGCTCTCCATTTAAAGTACAGTTGAACTCTCGACAAAAACTCGGAGATCAACTTTTCAGAGAGTAAAGGGGAGACTTCTCTTTATGAAATTGTGAATAAATATAAACAATAATGTTTAAACTTCGTCAAATCTCCGGCTTATAACGAAAGGGGTCTTTGAAAAGCATAAATTTAATATCGTGAATATACATACAGAGTTAATCCTTTAAAATTAATGCAGGTGGAATATTGCAAGACCCTTTTACATGGAACTACAGCAGTTTAAGTGGCCATTTAATTTTGTTGAACTGAGGCATATCTCGATTCATCCCTTTTCTCTTTACACAAGTGAAAATAACTTTCAAATGAGAAGAATTTTAGTATTTCATACGTTATTTCTCAGCCACAATCAATTTTAATACTTGTTAACGAAGTAGTATGTAATATTATGATAGAATGTGTTTTTTATTTGTCATTTAATTATACCGTTTTATAATTGAATTTCATTATTTGAACGGATTACTTATTGGAACTTTTTTAATACTACTTTTACATGATTTGTAGCTAAAGTTTTATGTTAGTACAGTTTTAATCGTGAACAAATAATCCTAACTAATATTGTATAATAGTTTCTTTCACAACTATTATTTAAAAGAAGATTTTAAAGTTTCACAAAAAGTCGATAAATAGAATTTTCAATGATTGTGCTATATGAAAAAGAAATTGGATAGCATAAGATTCGCCATTTTCAATTACGTTTTGTCACTAATCATTCTCTTATTTGGAAAAGTCCTATTATATTTCTGCAGTCTAATATCTACAGTCCAATAATTAATGTTTAGTTACTAATAATCTGTCGATACAATTGATCATACAGAATTTAGTATGACCCCAACGTAAATAAATGTTTATTCAATAAAACAACTATTTAAAAGCAAAAGAAATATTTACTTATGTAGGCGAGACTTTCGTGTACGGTTCCAAGCAATTTGAAAGTTTCTACGTTGTAAATCATACATTGGTGTAATTAAACGTTAATTTAAAAATTTTAGCTAAAACTTCGCGACAGAAGATACTGCAGAAAGATGAATAAACAACTTTAGAATAGTGTACTTTGTATAATAAAAATGAGCGAGTTCATACAATTACACATTGATAAACAGAACAGATTCAATTGTCAATTACATTTAAACGAGACAATACTTCTTTAAAAAATTCGCAATTTATATAAATGTGTAACTTTTATCGTTAGAGAAATTCACTCGATCTTGAAAATTCTTTTCTCGAACTAAAACAACAGGAACATTAACTCTAAAAATAATAATTGTACATTTCAACAAATCAGTTTGCTTAGAAAACAATCTAATTCTTCCGCGAGAGAGCCATTCGCCCAAATCAAAGCTTTTTTTCGGAAACTGTAATTTGCAGGAACGTTAGGTAAGTATCCAGAGTTACGTTTCGCGAGTACGGCGAAGTTCAAAGGGCCAGCAAATGCCAGTAGAAACAGACGGTGGTGTTCAGCCATAGGAGTTGTACGCACTAAACTCTGGCTATAACGCTACTCCAGGGATCCCGTAAGTCCTGTCGGTTAAGTATTCGGGAAAAGTTCACAGACGGCTATGCAAAGTAGCTGGAACTGTGAAATGGAAGACGATATCTCGAGTTGTCGAAATGAAAAATGTACCTTTCAAGAGTACGAGCTGGCCTTGGAAATTTTATTCACCGAACGTCCACCATCCCCGAGGAATCAACTATGGAAATCTTTCAGGCTCTGGATGCTTTCGCGTCCCGTTTAATGCTGGAATCGATCTGGTATTTGTACATAATTTTCTATTCAGAGCTCGTTTCCTCCGTACCTCCTCTGTTTCTCGAGTAACGCTGTTTCTTACACTAATTTCGTCTTTTACGTTCAATTAACTCGCGAACTTGTTGCTCCATATTGCTTCTCCTGGTCCCATAGAATCACGGGCGGTATGCAACAGGATTTTCGTTGTTGAAATAAATTTTTATTCGAATAGATTCAATTTTTCTGTGTTATATAAATCCAATAAATATAAAATCGCATAAATCCAATAAATACATCCATTTTGGTATTTTTTCTTTTAATTAGTTGACGGTATTTGAGTGAAGTATTGGAAGACTAAATATTTTTAATAGTTAGTTCATTGGGTAGTTGTTAGTAAACTTTCCTAACTCTGCACTGTGTTAGCAGAACCATAATGTATTTTGTTCATACGATAATTTTGGAAAATATGATTAAACAGTTTCATTGAAATTTTTGTTTCTTATAATTAGACTGCGGATCTTTATGCGGAATAAAAATTATCTGCATCGATCGAGTAACCGAATTAATCGTTAGTTCTTCTTTTAATGATTTTAATAACGGAAAAATTATATATCGACATCTTCAATTTTGCTATAAATGCATAAAGATCATCAGTCTACATTTAATTAGTTGACGCTGTTTGAGTGAAGTATTTGAAGATTAATTCCTTTAACGGTTAGTTCATTGGATGCTAGTTAGCAAACTTTCCAAAATCTGTACCTTGTTAGGAGAACAATAATGATGTTTGTTCAAACAATAATTTTAGGGAAAGATGATTAAACAACTGAATGGCTGTACTATGTTAAAAACGAACTGAGTAATTTTCTTTGAAACAATAATTTCTACAGAATTCACTGTAATGTGCCAGATAAAAACTTAATAATTTCGTTTTAAATAATAATTGTAAAAAAATGCTTAAACCACAGTCAATGTTTGTACTATACTAGAAAACAATTTTGAAAGAAATGATTGAACTATCTTACTGCTTGGTTGCTTTACAACTGTCATTGCTATTGTAGAAAAATTTGTCAAATAGTTCTTAGCACGTCATTATTCATTTTTAAAAGGCCATAAATAATTCTTAAATTAAAGGTTATGTATCTTTAAAAACCAAACGACTATTTGATTTGGTGCTGTGGTTTTTACTTTATTATTCTTCGTTTTATTTACTATTCCTTGCTGTATTTTAGTAGCGAGTGTACAGCGAACTACTGCGCACTGTAACGTTAGAAGAGGTCCACTGGACGTTGGGAGTGTTTGTTAGCAGGTGGAAAAGTTTCGATAGCAGGTGACACCCAGGGGAGATAGAGGTCAGAAGTTAGTTCGCCATGCAGAGACACTGGGGATGTTTGGAAACTGAACGAACAATCCAACAATTGCTTCGACGGTCTAGATCTTGGAAACGAGAAATATTGCGGAGAACTATGTTAATTAATTAATTGGTGATTTAATTCACTCCAACGTTTAATTCAATACCGAAAACGACGACAGTGAATACAAATTTTAATATATTAAGATACTAAAGAAATCCATTATTCATTCTGTACAATAAACGTAAAGATAAGATGTGTATAACTAGATAAAACTCTAACTTTTATGCGAATACAAAGTACGAATTAATTTACAGATATCAGAATCAAGAAAAAGCTCCAGTCTCCAGACAGGGCTTTTATTAAGATTGAAATAAAATTTATCAACTATATTGAATTTATTTTTACGCTGAGCTGATGCCTGCAGTTTAGTAATGAGTTATATAGTTGTACATTTCTCACAAAATCATTTTTATGCCACAGTAATAGAATTTAAGTTATGGTTTCTTACTTCAAACATAATATTAATATACATATAATCAGAGTTGTGCTAATTCGGTTACATTGTAATTCAATTACGTAATTGAATTATTATATAATTGAAATACAATGTAATTAAAATACGATATCATTAAAACACAATATAATTGAAATGCAATATAATTGAAATACAATATAAGTGAAATACAATATAATTGAAGGTGTGTCGTAGGCACGTTACGAGCAGCTAGTAAATTTATAAATAACAAATTCCTTCTGTTTAAAACCTTCATATGGAGTTTTCAACCTCTTCTTCCTATTACTTCATTTTTCATAATTCAATTACAATGTATTTTATAATTGCACTTTATTTCAATTACGAATTACATTGTAATTTAATTCAATGAAGGTCTGATTTTTAAATTACAATATAACTGAATTACAATATAATTCAATTACTTTGTAATTATAATTCTGGAGTAATTCAATTGTAATTCTGCACAATTCTGTATATAATATACCATAATATTAATGTACAAATATATGAAATGGTTAAGGATGAAACTTGACAAATGTGTTTTTTGTGTTTTATTTGTCAAGTTTCATACATAATATATAATATACTACATATGTATATGTATAATATACCAGAATACTAATATATATATATATATATATATATATATATATATATATATATAATATATATGAATATAATAAACCATAACAGTAATATAAATATAATATATGTATGATAATACACCATCCTATTAATACACATGTAATATACTATATTAATATACGTAATATACGTAATATACATTCATACATTTTTTGAAGTGACGAATATTCGAGAAATAAGTTTTGCACTTTCATGATTTTTATTCAATTAAAAAATAGTTGTGATTAATCCGCTGCTAATCATTTAGTATAGACCGACCGAATACCCTTTCCCGTGAATTTATTTTTCGGCGTATTTACTTCTCGCATGATTACTCGAAACCGCGGTAAAACGATCGCGGCGCAGTCATGCATTTCGGAAAATCAATTCAGCGTGCAAATAAACACAATGGAGTTGTTGTGCTGATATTTACTGAACTGGAATGTCAACTTATCATGAGCTTACAACATAATACCGTTTTCAACGAATTGCGCCTGCATAGGTGGGGAACAAGTTGCTTTTACACCGATCTACCATTTAACACACTGTGGGAATAGTCTCGCTGACCAAGTACAATAATGTTTGTTCAATTTTCGGAAACAATTATTCGGCTAGTTTATTAATATATTGAATGCGGTACCTGAAACCGACTGGCACTCAACACCAGATAGTCAAAAGCGTATGGAACATTCAATGAATTTGTATTAGCGATGTTTCACCTGAATTCACTCTTCTTTCCGTTATAAATCTATCGAAAGTAATTCCATCGCTGAAAGGTTTCTACTTGCTAATTTTCCGCGGCTGTTTATCCATCTGTAATTGAAAAATTAATGGCTATTTGGCTACGGAGCGAACCACGGTTAATTAGAACAGTTAACAGCCTTTTAATGTAGCATCAAAGAGTTCGTTAAGTTCCTTTTAAGTTCACGTATAACCGGAAAGTTTTCAGACGTTTGCACAGGTTCTTGTCTCATCCAAAGCAAATTAATTCTTATCGTTAACGAACCCGATTTCTGTTGAAATTAATTATTCACGAGGTAGAATAGTTTACAATTTATAATTCAAGATATTTAATCAAATATATTCATTTTAACAGTCTGAAAAATAAAATCAAATATTTTATCGCAATAATCCAGCATAAAATAAAATACTTTAATCGTATTTAGAATATGCAACGCGGTTAATGGCTAATGGTTAATTAAATAATGTTAAATGGCATCAAAACACGTGTTTTAAATACTGGTGGTAAATGGTATTTCTGATAAAGATGATAAACACTACAGATTTTCACGATTTTCGACCTATAACTATAGCAAATCTAGGAATTCTTACATCTCTCAATGCCTGTCGTTTTTTTCCTCATCTACCGATTTCGATGAAACATTCACAGTGCACATAATTGACACAGATCTACAAAACGTAGTTTTTAAATAACTTTTCTTTTTATTTGTCAATCGTATGTTTAAACAAAGTTGATGTTTTTCTGTTACAAGTAAGACATGAACACAGCACGTGACATTGTTCTTCTATAATTCTTAAAATTATTTCAATAAGAAGCAAGTAGGTTGACGTATTTCAAAAATTGTTTAGCATGTTCTCATCAACAAAAAAAAATATTATTTTTGTGTTGTTTTAGTAATTCACAGACGCAATCATTATTTTCTTGAAAAGGCTCTAAACACAAGACCGAAACGTCGCAATTAATATATTGCAAAATTGGTTTCAATTAAATTGATCGAACCGGTGCGCCAAAAACATCAACTTTGTAGTTTTTCAATTTTCAATACAGGCTCACATAAAAAAGTTATAAAATACAACCTTATTTTTCCTACAATTCCCTTCAATTGCAATTTTTGACAAAATTCTTTTTCTCTAGCTTCTCAAAAAAGTTTAAATCGTATTGTACAATATTAAAAAAGTTATCATCTTTTTAAGAGTGTCCGAATATTAGTGAAAGACACTGTAAGCAACCATACCTTATAAAATCATTTTTATCACTCCAGTAATAGTAAAATGAAAAATCTGGAACCGGTCATTTAGGCCGGTGGTTTAGTGTAAAAAAAGTTATCGTCTTTTTAAAAGCGTACGAACATGGGAGTCACTGTACGCGCAGTCTGCTAATAAGTTACGTTTAAATAGAGTGGCACGAGAATTCTGCAAATTTCAGGGACTCTGTTTTGATCAATATAGTGCGAGCCCGGCCAGACCTGTCCTGTTCGCAAAGTGGTGGGTCGTTTTGGTCAATGAGCAGCGACGGGAACACGTGCGGTCATGGCTTTTACTCTTTGACACGGCCCCCGTCCGGTCCGGGCAAAAAGCTCGAACGACGACGTCGAATTAGATTTCCTTAAATACGATTTCGCCGGTCGGAGTGCTTCGGTGCACTTCCGTCCAAGATCCCAAACAATCTTCCGGTTCCGTCGCGTGTCATTCCTCTGTGAGTTTTTCAATTTCCGTTATTGTTCCCGCAGCCGTGTGTCCATTTCGATATTACGTATCGAACCCGATGAACAAGCTATAAGCGGGATCGGTTGCTACGAGATCACCAGTTCCAGGAAAAGTGCTTGGTAATGCCTTTTCGTTGCATCGACGTTAAAAAGGCTTTCGGAGGGAACTGCGACGATCCAGGAACGCAAGTATGCTTGTTATATTGCACGTTTGAGAATTGACAACGCAATCTCCTTTGATGTAACTTATTCTATTCTATTGGATTCTGTTAAGCATCTTCTGTTACGCCAACTCCTCTTCTTGGATTTCAGCTCCAATAATGTTATTTTTAAATAAGCATGATTTACAGCTACAGCTCAATTTCAGTACGATTTTCAACAGTACTGGCAATTTTAATCGTGAACAAGTAACCTCGAGTAATATAATTTATTCAGTTCTAGTAATTACAACATTTTTTTTAATTTTAGCGGAGATGCTGGGTAGTATCTAACAGCAGCTCTTTTTTATACAGCACAGAGTATTTCAAATTCAATCAATAGAAAGTGCAATGGCTATAGTATACACTAAAAGTCTTTGATTAGTCAATGATCTTTATAAAAGAACAGAGCTAGTATAATGTTATTTTTAAATCAGTCTGATTTACAGCGATATATCCATTTCAGTGCGATTTTCAACAGTAATGGCAATTTTAATCGTGAACGAATAACCTCGAATATCAATTATTTGTTATTTTATATATTATTATAATATAATTTTGCAATCATATTAAGTTTTTAGGATGATTTAACAACAAGTATATATAGAACAGCAATGGGAATTTTAATCGTGAACAAATAACCCCGAATATTCCATTAAAAATCTCAATTATTTGTTATTTTATATATATTAGTGTATATGTATAATATTTAAAATATAATTTTGTAATCATATTAAGTTTTCAGGATGATTTAACGATATGTATATACAGAACAACGTCGAAAATGTAACTCTTGTCCAAGTACCACAATAAAGTGTTCAATGAATCCGAAATAATTGGCAGAAGCAGAAAGCAATCATTACAAAAATTCATTCTTGCGATAAGCAAATTGGGAGGGAGTTATTTTAAATTTGTCTGACTACGGTTCGCATTCAGCATTCATTTCGAAGGACTATAAGCTGGCTTGAATGGTTCCAGTTTCGAGATTACCTTTACAGCTTCTTTCTAAGCTGATTACACAGTAAGCTGATTGCTGCAGTTACAAAGAATACTGTGTACCGTTTTTGGACAGAACGATCACACGATGGGATGATTTATCTCGAAATAATCAACAGAAAATCCACCTCGTTTTTCATCACTAGATTTCATACATTTATGGCAAAAAATGAGTAGGAGTCTATATGTATCTGGTTATTTATTCGCATATGACTAAATAGGGAAAATAGGTCAAAAAGTATCTTTTTCCATTTTACCCCATAACTACCCTCTCAGACGAGATGTAGGGTTAAACTTTGACACAACATGGTTTTTCTTGATGTCCTATTAAGTTTTTAATATGGTCCAAGCCTTGTATACTAATTTATGGTCCTATAGCCTTTAAAGTTTTACATTTCATTTATTTATCTTCTTCACTGGAATAATGTTTAAAGAATTCAATGAATTTCTATTTGCCCCCCGTTTCGCGCGATCGATGCAGCTTTACATTTAGCATACATATTCGCAGTCGAATCGTCAGCTTCGCGAATAAATTAATTCTAATATTAGGGAGTGGAGTCATTTATTAGCATTAGGATTTTCTAATATTCAGCTAACGAAGGTGTTCGGTATAATTACTTAGAAACTAGCTCTCGTATATGCCAACTGTTCAAATAACTTTCCAAAATTGGATTTTCTCTACCATTTATTAGTGAAGGTGAATGTGTTTTCCGATTTGAGACTCTTACGACCATTCCACTGCAAGATAGATCTTTTTAACTGCTACTCGAAAGGTTTAGACCATGGACATCTGGGGTCCAGACCACGTTACTTCCCATACAGACCGACCATTTTTCTTCGCAACTAAGTTAGCGGCCCGGGGTAAGATTTACAGTGTTTTACCACTCACCGTCGAGTTGAGGGTTCCTATGAATTTTTTACGTGTTCTTTCCTACAGCCCAAGAAGATGAGCTCTACGTGCTGGTGTATATACCGCCTACGATACACAATTATTAACCAATCCAGAAGAAGTTGATAGATTCTTGCCTTGATCCATGAGAATAGCTCAGACAGATTGTAACGTCCTAGATCAGACGTGGCCGTAGATAGCTCTACAGGACACTGCACTAGCTCTATCGAAAGCAATGAAACCACGCGTACTCATAAAGGTTACTCTAGGCAGATTTAGCAAGATGCCATTTGCCACCGGACTCGCAAAATCGAAAGTACCCTTTTGTATGGCTCTAACCGTTAGAGCTTAACTTCGTTCATTCGAAAGCGTCGCTCTCGGGACAATACCCAACGTCCCCAGAGCGAAGTGCTCTTATTCCCACGTTTGTTTTAGACACCAGTCTCTCTCAATCTTCACCATAAGCTAAATAAGATAACGACAACAACTCGTAAAATAGTTCTCTACTAAAGTGCAAATATATACGTATCAATGTTTTTAACAGACTTCGAAAAAGGTGAAGATTACTCAATTCTATCTGCATGTGCCTTTTTTTATTTCATCCTTTCTATCAGATGATTGCATATGTTCTTCCACGATTTTCTAATACTAGAAAAGACTACTATAAATTTTTTTAAAACCACGCTTATATTAGATTGCACTAAAAAGGAGAAAATAATATTTTTAGATATTAGTGATTATAAATAAAATCGTGCAGTGCCAAACTATATTCACGTAATCTTCGTGGACGACCCACGCTTTCATTTATAGTTACTAATATATGAAAATATTGTATTCTCTTTTTTAGTGCAATCCAATATAATCGTGATTTTTAAGTTTTTTTATATATTTTTTTATTTTCTACTTTTTTAGTCTTCACCACCGAGCGTACTCAGTAAGACCCACTTACCGAGCAGACTTCTGGCAGACCTAATACAAACCAACCCAGTAAGTAAACTGAGCTCCTTCGTTGCTAAGTGGGCCAGTGGAGCGGGGTCGGAGTTGGAGTGGAAAGCAATAGTGGAGTAGGGTGCGCGTGGAGAATATAAGAAATATAAGAATATAAGAATATAAGAATATAAGGAATATAAGGAAGGAATATAAGGAAGGAATATAAGGAAGGAATATAAGGAAGGAATATAAGGAAGAAATATAAGGAATATAAGGAATATAAGGAATATAAGGAATATAAGGAATATAAGGAATATAAGAAATATAATAATATAATGAATATAATGAATATAATGAATATAATTAATATAATGAATATAATAAATATAATGAATATAATGAATATAATGAATATAATGATTATAAGGAATATAAGGAATATAAAGAAACCAAAAGATAATATAGAAAGTAAAAGCTAATAAAAGATAATAACGTTAATTGATATGAGGAGCAGTATCGCAAATAACTGGTGAAAGATCGTGACTTTGTAGCTGAAAAGGGGCCCCGAGTCCTCGTCAGAGAGTGTAATTGGATACGCGCGGGAGTATCAATTGCACAGTCTGCATAGAGCCGTTGAAGTTCGAGGGATCGGCGCGACGGGCGCGACAAAACACCGAGGAAATATTCAAATGACGTAGGGTTCGGGGGAATTCGAAGAGAGTTCGGAACTCGGGCTAAGTGAAAACTACTTACTTATTGCCACGCAGACTCTCCACAGGCCGCTGTAGGTAACTTTACTGTCAGGCTCCGCGGAAGTGTTCGAGGAACTTTTGGGCAGCTTCTCCTCCGTCAGAAGCCACTCCCCTGTGCTGATGGCGACGGTGACGACTACCAACGACAGCATCGCGGATAGACCGGACGCGATACCGAGACCACCACCGCCGGCGTTATTGGCGTCACTGCCAACGACGACACTGCCTCCGGACGCACCAGTAACTACACCTCCAGCACCAGCACTCGAGGAACCGGCACCGCCAAGGCCGTCGCAGCACCAGCAGCAACAAGACATCACCACGAGCCTCCCTCTTGTCATGGGGGCATCCCAGCAACAGCAACAATTGGTTTACCTCTCCGCTATTATCAACGAGAAATCAGGGTCTCTTCTTATCGACAGTTACACGACCAAAACACGTTCAGAAGCTGACTCTCCACTGAGGCTCGGCTCAAATCTCTGCGTTCACTTCAACTGATACTTATTGCGCTGCGCCGTGTAAGTTAGAAATTGCCTACGGTTCGTTTAGAAAAATCGATTTGTCATTGATCGGATATGAATATTAAGATCACAGCAGTGGGGCTTTGAGAATAGATTGCAGGGAACGCTGGGATGTGTTTGAGAGCGGACGATCGAGTTTCCGGTATTGCCTTCAGCAGTTTTCGACTCGGGAGATTAATAAATCGGCCGGTTCTTCTGGCTCGAGCGGAAAGACAAATTATTGTTCTCCTGTTCGGACTCGGTTCTTCTTGCGTCGTTATTTCCAAAGTTATGGACGAAAGTTTGCCGCGCGCGCGAGAGAGAGAGAGAGAGAGAGAGAGAGAGTGAGAGAGAGAGAGAGAGAGTGAGAGAGAGAGAGAGAGAGCGCACGGTATCGCAGACTGGTTGATACTGGATTCGCCCTTTAGCACTTTTCATCGATAATGCAGCGGGAGTAGCGGCAACAACTTATTTTCCAGGGAACGTACGTAGCTGGAATGCTCTTCGGCTGTCCTCCTTTTCCTCGGTTCTTTATTTGAGAAGATACGCAGGAACTTGATCCGTAAAGCTTCGGGCGGGAGCGGTTTAAGCCCCGCTGTTGATAAAGGATAGGCTCCCGGGCTCAGCACCGCTGAATGGTTGATGAAGGATTTGGGAAGTTTGGATCTTAAACGCGCCACTCCGCGGCCGATGCGAGTCACTGCTCCCTCGATTGGCTCTTGTCGCAGAAACGTTTCGGAGACTGTAATTGATCGATGAAACTGCTGACAACGGTTTTCCGCGTATCTTGACAAGGCCCCGGCGAACGTTTCACCGTGAAAGCCAAGTTTCGTTGCGATGCGAAGCGAGCTCAGTCAACGCTCTGGCAGGCGATCCCGTCTAACTTCCCTTATTTTCGTTCGAGGAAACCCCTTGGTTTCTAACTTTTGACTACCGAGCCCTCCAAACACTTTCTTCGGAATTGCGAAACTTCCGATGCGGGTGAACGCCTAACGATGAATGATCAGACTACCGGTCTCAAACACGTCAGGGACAGGCCGCGAGACATCCTCCATTTATTATGAACACATCAGTCGCCAGTCGTTGGTAGGTTTTGTTGGGCGGTGTGCTCAATCAACGGCCGCGCCTCCAAGTTCATAGTTCGCAGTTGGAAGTTCGTCAAGACGGTATCCCCTTTACGGAACTCTGCAACAGAAAGTGTCAATCCGGTTAGGATTTATGAGCTACGTGTGGACTGCTGTTGGACGAAACGTTCCCTGGATTCAAGATGCTCCGTCGAGTTTCATGAATCTTCCGCGGTGAAAGCCATTCCGCATAAATTGCCGACGAAAATCGAGCTTTGGTCGATTTATGCTCGCGTTGACAGCAAGAGAAACGCGATGCCGGAGTGTCTCGCGGATATATGCTGCTCGTTTGCCGAATGAAACGGATATCAGCTCTGGCTCGGGAATAAAATAAGCATTCTACGGTTATACTGTCTTTATATTCATTCGAATTACCCAATCTGAGTTCTCTGACGACTTGGCCTGGGTCACACGTTTTTTGAAAAACTAATAGAGATTCCTATTTGAATACACGTCTACCACTTCACGTATTAATTCCTCAAAATTTATAAAAAATTATTTAATATTTTTTAAAATTAATATAAATTAATAATATTTATATAAAATTGAGGTATTTATATATTAATTTTTAAAAATATTAAATAATTTTATATAAATTTTGTATATTTAAATACACGGTATATTTTGTATATTTAAATACAAAAAATATATAAAAAGACTTCTTAAAAACCACGCTTATATTAAAATGCACTAAAAAGGAGAAAATAATATTTTTAGATATTAGTGACTATAAGTAAAAGCGTGCAGCGCTAAACTATATTAACGTAATCTTCGTTGGCCCTCCACGCTTTTATTTATTTTCACTAATATCTGAAAATATTATTTTCTCCTTTTTAGTGCATTCTAATATTTAAATTGCATTTATCAATTTGTGTCATAAATGCATAAAATCCGCAGTCTATTGATGCATCAAAGTAAAGCTTCCGTCCACTAGTGATTCATCTGGTTTTTAATAACCCGACAGTTTGTTTCAACTGATAATTTCTGCGCGTTTCCATTTAGTCAACGTTGTTACAGCTCTGCGAGCGCGTCGATTGTAAATATTACACCGAAATATTGCGCAAAGATTTCGATTTGATGGTTATGCACATACAGAAAGTAAACACCGCGTGTGCTGTATGCACACATCGCTTCGTTCAAAAACACGGATGACGGGACATTCTTGAAATGAATGTTTCTCGTAACAGCGACTCTAATCGGAAAACAAAGAGCCCGAAATGGCTCGGTTTAACCCATCCGGTAGAATCGAAAGCGCGATGCACGATATCAAAAGACACTCCTGCGAGGACTGCAACAAAATAAAACCGAAGAGCTACATCAGAAATAAAAAGGATGACGGAAATTCTACGGCAGAGGAGGCAAAAATCCGTGACAGATCCCTCAGGATAGTCAAGTGTCAAAGCCTCGTTGGATTATCATGCCCTCTTGAGTCAGTCGACTCGGCAGCGTTGGAGGATCCTCTAGAAGGCATATTCCAGCTTCCGAGCAAGAAAAAGAAAGAGAAAAAAAAGGATGGAAAGGTGAAAAAGGAAGGAAGCGAACGATCGACGACGAGCAAAAAGAGAAATGGGGGAGAAGAGGACGCAGAGGAGCAGAGCACCTTACGTCCTCACGACGCATTTTGTTAATCCTTTAATCGTAATTGAATCGACGTTTCGGTCTTGCCGGGGCCACGAACAGAAATTGAACTTTTAATCCGGCGCCGGTATAAATTCCACGGGGTTGCTATTAGCGTAATCCGTGAACTCGCCACGGTGAGCCCTCCCAAAGGCCCTTCAGGTCGCGACTTTTTATCAGGCGTTACCCTTCCCTGCGCCGCCCACTCTTAACCCGGCCTCTTATCCCGTGAGGATTATCGAAGCCCAGACTGGCGTGGGCGGGTCTTTCGATTCAACTGCGGCGGAAGTCGATCGAGACAAAAGAAAAGACCGTGGGATTGACGTACGCTGAAACCTAACATCCAAGATCCTCCGGTATTTCCCTCGAAATCCACGGAGTTCTACTGTTCGACGGCTCAACCGGCTGCGGTGCCTTTCGTTACAATTTTTGTCAGCAACTTGCCAACACAATCTCGACATTCTTGTCGAACGGCACGCATTCTTGTCGACAGGAGCATTCCGTAGCAAATGAGTCACTTCTCGACGAACATGTCAACGACTGTGTTCCACGTAAATTAAATCTGATATACAGGGTAGGGTGCCACATTTTTCCATCTAGATTTACGTCATTATTATTACGCATAGCAAACAATGTATCAGATGAAGTTGAATGGTTTTGAGAGGGGCACATTCTGATGGTACATTTTTTTGTAGGTGGACGTGTAAAGGACATATGAAGGTCATTAATGTTTTTTTTAAATGGAATCATATATTTTTTATTGCATCAGCTGATGCTCCTTCATATTCTTTGCAAAAAAGTATTAATCTATTTGTCTAAAAAAATCATTAGTTTAGGAGATATTTTCTAACTACATTATCACATTGAATTCATATTATTGACCAGAGTCCAGATTTCCTAATAAATTATAATTAAAATATCTCCTAAACTAATGATTTTTTACACAAATAGATTAATACTTTTTTGTAAAGAATAGTAAGAAGCATCAACTGATAAATTTAAAAATTAATCCGTCCCTTCGCTTTGGTTACAATATACAATATAATACGTATGTTTTGATTTGTCAATTGATTGATCGATAAATCAATTAATTAATCCGCCCCTTCGCTTTGGTTACAATACAAAAAGTACAAACACAAAAATTGGTCCTCAGTAATTGTATAATTTTGAAAAATCAATGGCACATAGCTAAAGGCCCTTTTAATGAAATCATCAATAGTAACAGCAATTTCCACTGTGAACTAACAAGTCACCTTCCATAAGGTCATCGTATAGTTTTAAATTAAGGTTGCAACGAGAAGCAACGCGACAGGTGAACATATTCATGCTGCCGTAGCTTCTCACTGCTCCACTGAAATGTTGCCGAATAAAGAGAATTACGTGCCGTAAATAGAAAAAGTAAGGCACTTTGAAACAGATTCCACTATAGACTGATCTTTTCATCTACTGATTTTGATTAATAAGAAACCCAGTCTTTGCATGCTGCGAATTCAGAAGTAATTTCCCGGACCCTTGTAATTTTCGTGTACGTATACATGGTTAGTGACGTGAACACTAGACTCCGCTCTTAATAATAGTTTCATTCATGATTGCAATATAAAAAAAAATTTCTATGCTTTCTTTTGGTACAGCACAATTATTTAAAATCCTAGTAATAGGTTTCTAGTAATTAAAGTGTTAAAATTAATCGTCAAACGATGTGCAGTATCAACACAATTAAAAAACTTATTCATACCCCCGAATTTCGGACATCATCTTTTAAACCGGCTTAAATATTACCACAATGAAAAGAACATTTAGTTGGAACACTTAAATTATCATTCGTATCATTCGTATACACGACTGTGAATGGGGAAACAACTAAAAAACTTAATAATCTCGAACTGTAGAATTGCGTTCACCTCGTATATTCGCTTTCCGTGGGCATAACCGTGCGAAATGAATACATTTATCCGCTCGCGATGCAAATTAATTAACAACGAATGCCTCGAAACTCGCGGTTTGAAAACACTAAACATAACTTCCGATGTCAAACAGTTCTCCGCCCTCGCGTGAACGCTTCTAAACGCAGATATCTTATCTTCCGCGGGAGCGTACGCGGTTATACATGCCAGACCCACTTGAATTTTAATTGCCTCCTCCCTCTCGGTATTTCTCTCCCTCTCGTTCTCATTTATTATTATCACTCAGTTTCAATTTGCACCCGACACCTTTTTAATACCATTCCGCGCGCGGCGCGTTAAAAGGTGTCTTTTGGTTCAAAACTTTGAAAAATACCGACGTTTCTTTTTTTTTGCATTTTCTTAAAGTACATGACTTCAGAAATATATTTGTAAGGATAACTGTATGTAGGTAACAGATGATTAGGATTTTATGACTAAAATCCTAGCGTCTCCCCAATTACGCATTGGGTTCATCCGCGTACCTCAACTAACAAATTAATACCATATTCCTAGAATCATAATCCTTCACCGGCCACACCTGCTGCTCGCGGCCCAGGCTCGTAACATTTGAGTAATTAGATATTTTCCATAAAGCTAAGATTTCACTTTTATATATTGAGTGAATGGTAGGTTTGTCAATGCTCCTCTAAAAATATTACATAATTTCTCCAACTGTCTTTACCCGTTAGTATATTAATTTATAGTCTTGAAATGAGAGAATTTGTGGAAATCTGTTAAATATAAAATGTTTTAAATAATCTATATGTTGAATTTGATGCGGTGAACTTTTCGCTCGACTGTTTAAACAAACGTACAGTAGAGCTTCTGTAATACTTATTTATTAATATTATGGTTATTAATATAATAATAAACTAAAGTTGTTAATAAACTGATGAATTTAACGCGAGGACAACATAATATCTTTTCAGATCATACAGTTCAAAATCGGCTCAGTGCTGCCAACTTAAGCCAGGATGATGATTATTTTTCACACTATACATTTTGTTAACATTATTTAGCTTTTAAGCTACCCGATTAAGAATCATCTTGATTTGTTTCTTTTTAATCCACCCTGAGACTTATTATCTCCTACCCCAGCAAGATGCGATTTTTAACACTAAACGCGCCATTATCATTAAAAATGATCAGTTTCAGATTTGTTATTTTACGATTACTGATATAATAAAACTAATTTCATAAGAAATAATTACATAGATATTTTTAGTGGAGCACATATTACAATAGAAGCTGCACAAAGTATAAATAAAATCAATCTTGTCATTTTTATAAAGGAACGTGTAACCAGTTACTTTTAAGGCTCGGTAGATTTAATGTTAAATATTTATTTATTGCGGGCGGGATAGAATGGACACAGTGATTGAATTTTTATACAGTAATTGAAACTGTATAAAAAAAATTGTTCTCTGTGGCGAACAAGTAGCTAAATTAATTGCGATAACAAATTACAACGTGATATGTGGCATCGATTTGAAAAAATTCATGAAAATAAATATTTGCAGCGTTTACACGAGTTCATCCGTTTACTTGAGTAAAAAGCGTACCTCGCGCATCTGTTCCGTTCCTTGGCCGTTCGGTCGCGAGTTTTACGACGGGGCGGTGTAACGCATCGGCGACGAAATTTGACTATTTAGATGGGAAACGCGCGCGGCTCTCCGCAATTTCGTTTCGAAATTATTTGCTCCTGGGGAAAACTACCGGAGCACCGCTCGCAGGTGCAGCCCGCGGCTCCGCGCGCAGCCCCCATCCTCCCGAGCGGTGCAACACGGTGCAACGGCGGATGCTCACGGGGTGCGAAAGCACGTTGCGGTTTCATCGGAATACCGTCGAGCGTGCGATAGAACTTTTGCCGTGGTCGCACGGTTACGCGTCCCAGCTTCTGACTTTGGTTTCGACTTTTCGAGTGGATGCTTGGTAGTCGAGTGACTTTCCTCTCTGTTTTTTACTGCCTTATTTAGTTTAGTTTATGCAATACCATGTAAGGGTTGCAATCAGACATACATTGGACAGAACGTCACGACATTTAGACACACGGATCATTAAACACAAACGAAAAATTTTTTTGCTTCCAACGCAACACACTGCTCCGACGAAACGTTCGATCGAGTTTGACCATACATTTGATTTTGAAAATACCAAAATCGTAGACAGAGAACCGGACATACATCAAAGATTACTTTAGGATATTATGAATTTTTATTCGCGGCGCAAAGGTTCGATCATTTTTCTACAAAACAAATAGCTATTTTTGCAGGAATACTAAATGCTGGATTCGGGTTTGAATCTTCTGGTTCAAGAAGCACGTTAGCTATTGAAATGTTTTAATACGAGGAAAAGAAAGGAGGTGTTTTCTTGTGTCTTCTTTGAAAAGATACCATTCAGAGAATATCGTTTATTCTATTCCTTGTAATGGCTGGAACCAAGTTTACATTGGACAAACGTCAAGACATTTTGAAACACGCATCACAGAACACAAGCGTAACATCTTTTTAGATCCTTTTAGATTGACAAAACATTCGATCACACGTTTAATTTTGAAAATGCAAAGATAATTGACGAAGAGACAGATTTAAATCGAAGGATATAATATTTGAAATGCGCTTACTAACATTTATGAAACCATCATTAAAATCTGTTTTCTGATATTCGATGATTGAAATCTAAAACTTTTTATTTTACTTTGAATTTTCTGAGTTTGTCTCTAGAACGCTGTGTCTCATCACAGAATTATCTAAAATGAATAATGTTTTGGATTTGGGAGCTTTGAAAGGTCGTTACTTTATAGGAAAAAATTTTTTTTCAGTATATTAAAATTGAAAAATTGAATTTTGGCCATGAATACGTGGTCTCTCTAGACCACTGTGCACTGTGCGGCGTGGTCCACTCCTGAAACTTGATTGTAAAGTTCATGCGAAAAGATATCGACAAATACATTTCTCCCACTTACTCTCTCCCGCTTGCTCAGACGCTCTGTCGGTGCTTGTGATGCTCTCAACACGGTTTGATTATCACTCGCTCGTTTTAATCGTTCACGCAACAGTAGTTACGAAATGATCGAGGATAGACAAGTTTTGCAATTTCTTTCCGCGAATTGAACATTCAAAGCTAAAGAAGCATAAGCGTCGGGTTGATTGGAAATTATTGTCGGTCGAGTTTGCCTTGTGGAGTCTCTTTTAGGGATTTTTTATAATTGAAGGGAGACCAAGTAGCCGCCATTGCATATGAAATTGCCGATAGCGGCGTGAAAGTTACTTTGTTTCAAGCGAGCCGAGGGTGCAATTTAGAGCTTTAACGGTGCCCAGCGGGAGTAATGACACTGTGATACAACAAATAAGAAAGTTGACGAAGTTACAGAAACTTTGATGTTGTTTAGCTACTTCTCTATGGCTAAATGTGGCTCATTTTTGTAAGAAGAGAAAACAAAGAATGGGAATGAGTGATGGCGAGTGAATGGACGAATGAAAGGTTGAAAGATGGAATTCTATTGATTAAGCTTATGTAAGTCTAGCCCAATGTCTTAACCGAAATAATTCTATTTTCAATACTTAAACAACAGTGAAACGAGATTTTGAAAGTCGATTTATATTTAATAGCGCGGTCAGTGAAAGAATGAATATTTCAAATTGTTCAATTGCGAAATATTCTTTTGTGTAAAGAAGTGACAACATATCCGGACGAAACCGACCATTAGCTTTTGTGGGAAGAATGATCCCCAGTCTGTTGAGTGAATACAAATATTTGCGGTAATAATAATTATTCATCTAGGGAATGAGATTGCAAGGTGTGATCAATACATGTGATTAAATGGGAGAGCTCTTATTATTGACAATGTTCAATTTAACGCCAGCACAGAGGAATACGTGAAACATTAATTGAGCTGTTATCATATTGGACGGAACAGCGAGAGTTGGCTATGCGGCTCAACAGGTGATTAAAATATTAAAGTGACTTTGGCATCGAAATACCCCTCGAAAAAATATTACTGACTGGCCTGATTGAACCAATCTGCATCACCGTTGTTAAAGATTCAGATGCACAAACGTGTACCGCACAAAAATTAATTACTCAATAAAATAATGATTAAAATCTATATAGACGATACCCTGTATAAATGGAGATTAATATACAGTATTTTATCCATACAAGTCCCCAGCAAGGGTCTGCCGAGGTACATTTATGCGTCAGGGACAGTTTTCTTTGAATTTTGCCGAACGTAGAGAAGGACAGCCGAGAAATGTAAACATAGCTAATACAAATTTCCAACCTTCTTATTTATCATTATTTTTTTATGGGACTTCGATAACCATATTTGTGGCATTTTTCTGATAAAAATCATACTAACTGTGATACAATTCCAATGATATTTACTTGTGTAATAGATAATTAAAGTTTCGGACGCAAGGAAGGAGAGTCGCCGGCGAGCTTTAGAAATGTGCAATACCCAAATGTGTATTACACAAGTAAATATTATCGGAATTATATCATATTTGGTATGATTTTTATTAGAAAAATGACACAAATATGGCCATCGAAGCCCCATAAAAAAATAATGAAAAATAAAGAAGTTAGAAATTCGAAGTAGGTGATCTCAACGATATACCCGAGTCGCATGATGTCATACTTCTCGACAGAGTTATGATAATTATATTACATTGTAATTTAATTATGTAATTGAAAATAATATACAATTGAAGTACAACGTAATTCAATTACTAAGTATTTTAATCAGATGTGTAATTTGAAATACATTATAATTGAAGGTGTGCCATAGGCACGTCACGAGCAGCTAGTGAATTTATAAATAATAAATTCCTTCTGTGTGACACCTTCACGGATGGAGTTTTCAACCTCTTCTTGCCTATTACTTAATTTTTCATAATTCAATTACAATGTATTTTATTATTGTATTCTATCGCAATTAAGAATTACATTGTAATTTAATTGAATGAAGATCTGAATTATAAATTACAATGTAATTCAATTACTTTGTTATTATAATTTTCGAGTAATTCAATTGTAATTCTGCAGAATTCTGCTTCTTGGCGACCGAGGCCTCTCAAGTTTCGCGGCCCCTCAAGGGGCTACATCCCGCAGTAGTGGGGATAATCTGGGACATTTTTACAGGTTAGACTTTTGGGACATTTATGTATAAAATACTGTAGTGCCTAAAACGAATACGTAATAAAGACATTACAATATTTCACATTTTGTGTCTGACGCGCGGCGCGGCAATGTTTACAAGAAAATATGATGTTACGCGCCGCGGCAAATAACAGAGTAAAGTTTGAAACGTGTAATCTTACGCATACAATATTAAAGGCTTTAACGTGCCCGCGCCACGTTCTCCATGTTTTATTTTGTTTACGTGTTTCTGCGGGAAAAGGGAGATACGACCGCATCTCTCACGCGAACAATCGTACACGCGCGGATACAGTAACACCAGCTTCCCAGTGGATGAAACGTATTTCTCCTCGAAACGAAGTATCAAAAATACATTGACAACCATGAATAGTCCTTTTCTCGATTTGCGAAACGTCAGCATCATTTATCTCTCCGGAGACCGCCGACCTAAACTAGACTAGACAGAATCTTCGTTGTCTCGTGGTTTCAACGAAAAAATGCGCACAAAATGTTTGCATATTTAAATAAACAAAAATACAATGCGCATATTAGGAAAATTCAAGAACATCGGTGTATTATTTTCAGCTTGTTAAGAAAATTAAGCTTCATAAAAAATGTTTATTTGACTCCAGTGTATTGCAATCAATGTCAACATTTTTTATTTTGCAAAAAATATAATTTATGTAATTATTGTAAATATATATATATATATTAAATTATATTTTGCATAAATAAGTCTAGTTACGACAGGGGATTCTTTGAGAATTTTCTCCCAATTAATCATTTTTTGTGTCGTAAAAAAATAAACGAATTATTGAGAACAACTAAAAGAACACTGAACAATATCTTAGGTAAATCCACAAAAATTTATGGTAATTATATAGAAAAGCTCTGCCCTCTTAGAAGTTAGCCCCCTCACTTGTTGAATTAAATAATTTCAACAATTATGCTGAATTGTGCTATGTTTGTGCTATATCGTGCCCGAATATTATCCCTATAATATGAAAAATAAGATGGAAAATTGAGAAAAACGATTTTTTGAGTAGCCTCCCACTTTTCATTTTTTTCAATTTTTTCAATTGTGCTAAGTTGTGCTCAAGTATTACTTTAAAAAAATTATAAATAAAAAAGTTATAGTAAAAAAACATTTTTGACAACTAATTAACGTTTAAGTAAGAAATAGTTATCCAAACAGCATATAATCATATATCTGAGTTGTACTAGTCTAGCACAAGTCAGTACAACTTTTAAGTCAGACGGTGGTCATTAATGACCTAGCTGTTAATGCGACCATATTAAAATAAACAATAAATAAATAAGTAAAAAAAGTAAACAAACGCCGCATCGGGACAGACTTACGTTACCGCAGAGCGTGCAAGAATACGACAAATTCAATATATAAAGTATTGCGATAGTTTTTTGCAAATATGTCAAAAACTAAAAGCGACCCCCCTATATTAGAACAGGAAAAAGTTGTTCAGAATGTGTTGCTGCAAAACACATTAAAATTTCATGAAAATCGGAGTACGCAGACCTTTTCTATGTAATTACCGTTTATAAATATAAATGCATAATATATTGCGTAATATGTTATAATCTTTGTGGTCGCCAATGACCTCGTCGTTGATGCGACCTGTATAAATAAATAAAAAAATATCTTAGGTAATTTAACATAAGTTCAAAGAGCGTTTCGACACGCTTTCTCAGCGAGTAATTACTGCAGTTTCGAAACCTATACAGAATAAAAAGTCACTGATGTAGTTTAATCACGGCTAGACGCGTGTGTAAAGTTTCGCAACAATATATTGTTTAGTTTATTCACAAAAAAAAACCGACAACAGCCTGAAGAATGGGAACAGCCCCTTAAAAGCTACCCTTTATTCGCAGTCCGCGAGTTAAACAAACAACGCCTGTTGTCTTCGTTAAATTATCACGTTCGAACAACTTCCGCGCATCAGGAAAAAATCCGCAAACCTCACGAAACTTCCGAAACTGAGATAAACGGCGTTCTCGAATGGTTATATAAGATCTTTGAAAACAGTGGCTCAATCTTCTCCCGAAGTATCCGCTGTTACAATTTGCCGGAACTTTTTAAAAAGTTCTTTTCGAGAGCTCTGAGCATTCTATACGAGTTTCGCGCAACCTACTTTGCGAAGAACATTTGGCCACGCGGTAAGAAACTCCGTGTACTGTAATGCGTCATGGGAATGATTCAACTTCTTAATCTGAAGCGTTTGAGATGCAAATACGGCTCCTTCGCTCTCGTCACGTAGTCTAAAGCGACGTTTCCACCGAAAAACTTCTTTTCACCGTGGGATATCCGTCGAAAGTTGAAAATTGGCCGGGACTCGCAAAGAGAAATCAACTCCGATCTCTAATGCTTCCATTTGCAAACACTCTGATACCTGCGTGCTTTTTCTGCAAATGTCATCCCAGCTGCGATGTCCGGCGCATACTGAGAAAGCTCAGAGGACAGAGCGCAACTATCATTCATCATTTAAAAAGATTATTCCCTTGAAAACCTACCGTCCGCTTTTAAAGATGTATCTGTATGAATGGGCTGTTATTTCTATCATGGAAAATATGTACAGTTAGCGTAAAAAGTGTTTGGACACTCTTAAAAAGACGATAACTTTTTTATAAGTGTACCAAACGACAAAGTTTCTTAAACGAAACTTGTGAATTCAATATTGTGAAAAATGTTTTCTAGTTTTCAAAGACATAAAGTAACAATCTAAATTTTAGATTGTGTAATATTTATATACATACAGGGTGTCCCAAAATTCGTGTACTTTTGATTGATTCTGGCTCGGCCAATGGCGCCGTCACGCTAAGCGGGACCTGTCGCTGAGTCGGACTCCGTTTGCTGTAGCCGCGCTCTGATTGGTCTGTGTTTTTTGTTAATAACTCCTAAACAAAGCCGCTGGCGTCATTTTTGTAAAGGAAAATGTCGCTTCAAATGACCCAAGGAACCTCCCATTTCCGGGAAGTACACGAATTTTGGGACACCCTGTATATGTATGTAAGCTTTGTGTACAGCTCGGTGAGTCACATATGCTCCAGAGAGAGCTGGACTAGACAATTCAGAAAAGTAAACAGATAGACATACAGAGTGACAGTTAAGCGCACAATTAATTGATAATTGATTTTGATAATTCGTGAGAAAACGAACAAATAAAAAAAACCTTTAATTATAAAAATCTACGAGCACAAGTGCTATACAAACCTTGTGCAGAGATAATATAGGGAAGCATAAACATTTAATTGTTGATTCTCTATATTTTTAGGTTAGTACAACACGTGGGAAGCGTATAATAATTATTTATTATGTAATTAATAATGAAACTCTATATTTTTAGACGAACCAACCTTGTGTTTTTTGCTTAAGAAAGGAACCATATTATATGTACATTCAGTACATACTGGATATTTATCAGAAATAGACTGCAAATTTTTATGCAAATTCTTCCTAAGTTATTAAAGTTATTAGACATAAGAATTTGAGCTTAAACAATTCCAATTGCATAGAGATACGAAAAAAACATGAGAATGAATAAAGAATACGAATGGTTATATTATTTTTAACGCATTCGCCGACAGCGTCACACATTTGCAACAACTACGATTTTGTGTATTATGTAAAGAAAATTGAATGAATTTTGCACGTGTCGTTATTTTATATTTTATAAGAGAACGCCATGCACATAGAATGCAAAACAAAAATTGTCCACGGCAGTTGTATGAATTATAAAGTCGAAAATAATGTAACAATACCCTTAAATGCTGACATTATAGTTTTCTCGCTTCCATTATTGAACCCTTTGCACTCGGAGATATTTTACCTCGAAAATTAAACATTTCTTCCGCCCTGGAATAATTCCATTTTATATGACCTTTTTTCTCTTCATAGATATGAAATTGTGATATAATACATCATAGAATACTTAAATGTTCAGTAACTGGTTAGATATCCCAAACATGTAATGTAAATAATATTTTGAATAACGGCACAGCAATTTTTAATCTAAATGTAGATATTCATGAAAAATTCATTGTTGCTTTAAAATAAAATTTGAATTTGTAATAACTGCGGTAGTCATGTATCCATTACTATTTAAACTTTGTTTCGTCCGCCACAGTAGACAGTAATTAACAGCCAGTTTATTTATCAGGCACTAAATTAGGAATGAAGAGCATTTTCCTGGCAGCAGCTTGATGACCCAATTTGCGCCAGAAACTGGGCAGAATCGATCGCGGTGCTTTGCAGAAAAACTTCGTTAAGTACGGATAATGAAGCAACGATGGAGCGGAACTGCGCCAAGCGTAAGGAGAGACTCGCTCGCTCGCGGGTCGTGCGGTTAAAGAACAAGTAATGGCGCGAGCGGTATCACTGCAATCACGCGATTCGAGCCTAATTGCTATCGGTTTTCCCATTACTCATTACCGTTACCGAAACAAGGCCGTCGTTCTCTGAAAAATTGCTTTAACGAGGACTATTCCGGTGAGAAGCGTAACTTTTCCACCAAATGTCGAGCTTATTTCGATTCGAATGCAATCGACCCGCGAACACGAGCTATGGCGTCGTTCAATTTCCAAATTGCGGAACGGGTCGCGTTTCAATTGTCGAACAATTTTTTGAAAATTTCCAGGCAAAACCCTCCGTGAAACGTGGCAACGTTTTGCAAGTGCAGGTTGGTGAATTTTTACGTATTCCCCGTAATAATGAGAATTCCTTGAATGTGTGCACGATGTAGAAAAAGCACCCACACTTGTCGTCCGCGAAGACGAAATTCTTGCAAAGCAATTAAAAGTATACATGCTAGCTGCTTTCTGTTGGAAACTGAAGTAACCCGAGTTACTTGGAACGTATTACTTTTCCTTATGTTGCTAGGCTGCAGAATTAAATTGCGATCTCGTGTTGCCCGGACATTTCTGTGTATTTTAATGAATGTTACACAGTTTCACTTAAATGTTCCTTTCTATGGATCGTATATTTGTTTATAACAGATGTATTAGAGCTCTTGGTGTACTGGTTCGATCAAATTTTCACTTAGAAGCAATTCTGCAATTTAATATAATTTTTTGTTTAGTAATTTACACACGCGCGATTAATAATTTTCTTGAAGACGATCTGAACATAGATCGAAATATCGAAATTTGAATTTGATAAATTGCAGGATTGCTTCTAAATAATTTGATCGAACCAGTGCGGCGAGAGCATTAATACATCTTTTATAAACAGCTTAAATATGATTTGCTCCAATTTCTTATACAAGCTTAAACCGTGCTCGAGTGAAGAAAAATACATGTTGCCGATTGAATAGAAAAATACTTTTGCAAAAACCACGCTTATATTAAAATACACTAAAAAGGAGAAAATCGCGGAGCGTGGAGCGGTAAACTATATTAACGTAATCTTCGTGGGCGCGCGCGCGCGCGCGCGTTCCACACTTTTATTTATAGTTACTAATATCTAAAAATATTATTTTCTCCGTTTTAGTGCATTCTAATATTTAAATTGCATTTATCAATTTGTGTCATAAATGCATAAAATCCGCTATTATTATTAATGCATCAAAGTAAAGCTTCCGTCCACTAGTGATTCATCGGGTTTTTAATAACCCGACATTTTCCAAAGACGCTAGGCAAAAAATTTTAATTGTAAGAGCACAGGATAATGGATGGCCAAACAAAAATGGGAGCAACAAGCTTCGTTAGGCACAGATAATGAAAAGGGAACGCGCGAAAAATAATCTAGCATGTAAATCCTTCTGTCGATTCTCGATATCGGCTGGAAATGACTTGGCAAACAAAAGAGGTGTAATTAAGTCAACCTGATAGGGATTGGTTGCCTCATTAGCGCCCTGGGGTCACGGTTTTCGAGCGTTGCGAAGGTGAAACAGTTTTGTTAGCTAAATTCTGAAATAAAGTAGCTCAAAGGTTGAAATTGCAGTATGTCATCGTGTTAATTAAGAGTATTATGGATTTTTTTTACCAAGCATATTCGTACGAACCACAAATAATTCCTCTTTCGATTTTTTAATTTTGAAAATCGTTCATAAAATACGTAACAAATATATAATGTATTTTAATTATATATTCACCATTATTTGTAATAACTTGTTATTCATGAAGTAGCTCGAGTACAAGAGTGATATTATTATAATTTAATTTAAGTAAAAGATTCAAACTATGGTCGAATTTTGCACCTGAGCTTTATAAACGCACTTGAACGCATGGTTCTGGCTTTTCGTATTTCCGTGAATTTTCTCAATTTTCCAAAATGCCAATTTCATGCGATCAAAAGCTAAAATTTCAGACATAATAAATTAATAATGCTGGTAACGCGAAATAAACGAGGAATTATAATACATAGAAATTGAAAATTATAAATACCATAATGCAATTCCGTTTCAGAGGTACTTACAAATACATGGAATTCGTCCCTTCGATGATTTCAGAATTATCATAAAATCGATGATTCAGCCGTTCGGTTCGAATCGAAATCAGATCGTGAAGTTCCGGCGGATGGTAAGAATGAACAATGAAAGAGGAAAACGATCAAAGCTTCGTGGCAAGGAGGATCGAAGGAAGATTTATATTAGTGGCTTTCATCGCTGCATGATAGTATGACTCCGAACTTAATGTCTATGCTCTGCTTTGTAATAATATCAATGAAACCGCGTTCGGTAGATTTTTGCGGGAACATAATTGTGCGCAAGACAGTCGTTGAGTTGAATAATGCAACGCTGAGATTAAGATTTAATGAAATGATTTAGGTGAATCTGGGCGGCAGGAATGTTCAATGAAATATTCCGACGGTTGGTCAAAGAAAATTGATGTTTTAATGGAGCCTCGTTAACGCACGCCTTTCAGTCATTCAAGTGCGAAATTCAAGGTTGAATTTCGCGGATGATGAACGAAACAACACGATTCTTGTGGAAAGTCTTTAAAGATACGTTAGAAGGTTTTATAACATTGTTATTATGTTCACGGATTAGTTAAATCCATGTCCTTCCCGTGAAACTGTATTAAAATTAACGGAACGTGATAATTTCCATCAAAAAGCGCAGTCGAGCATAACTATACTTCAAGTATAACTATAATTCAATTAAATATTTATATAATGATTTTTAAATGTTAACAGTATTACGTGATATAAGTAAAAAATATATAATATGTAGGAAAAAAGAGTAGAAATATATTATATGTATACGTACATAATATATAATATATATACATATATAATAATATAATATATATAATATTGTATATGAAATATATAATAACATAATGTATATATTGTATATAAAATATTATATAATAACATTATGTGTAATATTTTTATATATTATATATAAATATATAATAAAAACATAATATTTTGATTGTTGTACATCCATAACATCATTACAGTTATAATATATATACATATATAATAATATAATATATATAATTTTGTATATGAAATATATAATAACATAATGTATATATTGCATATAAAATATTATATAATAACATTATGTGTAATATTTTTATATATTATATATAAATATATAATAAAAACATAATATTTTGATTGTTGTACATCCATAACACCATTACAGTTATAATATCAATATAATAACAAGTTCGTTCAATGTAGAATTTTAATACTGTACAGAACATCCCTTCTTATCTATAAATTAAAAATTACCTTGCTAATTGCATTCCAGGACTGTTCATAGGATTTTGATGTAGAAATATGCTGGCCACTTCACTAAATTACTATTAAAATTTTCAAAATGCTCCGGTCTCTCGACTGTCATGCATTGCTGCAACATTATTTTCCTGTATTTCAATGTATACTCTGATATTTATTCTGCAAGAAGGTAAATGTTTTCAGTATTTACCTCTTCTGCGTTTAAGTAAATTTACTCAATTTATTCATAAAAATAAACTATATTCAATTAGCTTTTGCGTACGTTATCTCAGTATTTTCAAGAATAAATTAATTTTTTTTAATGTAGATGGTAAGTAATATTTTTTAATAAACGGAAAGAATGAATATTTCACTCGACAGTTACATTGCAGGTCTTTATTAAAAATAAAAATGTCGCGCATGAATCGCGAGAAATAGCAACTTGATATTCCACTCCTTTCACGGTTTTAAACACATTTTTCTTGTGAATGTATAAAATCCGTAATGCACTGATAATGATAAAGTAAAATATCGTAGAAAGATTTTCCACGAATATTTTCGTGTTCGTTGTCCATCGGTCAGTTCGAAGGGTACGAGCGATTTCGTGAAACGCGGATGCGCAGTATGTGTGTCAGCAGTATTTGAATAATATTCCAATCTGGACAGAACGCAACATTTGTCTATCGATTCCGCGTAAACGACGAGCCTCCCCTGCGTCCCGGCCAAGAGCACGCAATTAAAATGTAATTTCCTGTACTATACTTTGAAACTTTGCACCGTATGGAAAAGTTCTAATGGCGGATGGATTTTACATCCATTAAAAGTCGCCTCGTTTCCTCTCCTCTTATTTTGTGTATTTTTTTTCTATCCGTTGTCGCCGGCCTTTTTCTGCCATAATATGTCGTACGATATTTCGTATTTCGTGTTCCGGGCCCTGCGTTATATCCCTACAGCTCGCGCGCCGGCTTTTAATTAATCGGATTATAAGTAGCGTCAGCGAAATTGATTTTTGCTAAAGGAAGCTGAAAGCACCCATCCTTTCCCAAGTGAGAGAGGCCATTGACTGCCTACCTCTTGCCACTCTTTTATGGACTGTTACAAAGACTAAAAGCGGCTCAATCTCACCTTTTCAGCCCTTTTTGGAGATATCTTTGATTAAATCAATAAATTGCGACCGGAGACGAAACGAAGCAGAAATAGTTTGTCGGCGGTTATTATCGCTCATTTATTAATCATCGACACGTTACCATTCGATGAGATTAAATTTGTTGCGATTAATTTAATCGGAAATAGGAAATCATCTCTGTATAGTATATAACTAGACTGCGGATCTTTATGCATTTATGAAGAAATAGACTGGGTAAAATGTAAAACTTTCAAAGATTTTAAAAACTGAGAAATATTGTTATTATGTTTTCAATGTAAAAAATCTATTAATGGGTGAAATGAATTTTATTTAACTGCTGCTATTCACAATCAAATAAGTTAAGTCAACTTTGAAATTAACAATAAATGATTTATAGTTGTAATTGTTCTACCATCGTAGTATAATTGACCGCGAAATATGAAAATAAATATAAAACAAAATATTTCTATATAACCACAATGGTGTTTATGTAAAATTTCGCTTTTGATACACTCAAAAAGTCTTCGATGACAAATTTTGAGAATTTTTTAATAGAAATTAGTAATATTATTTCGAACTAGACACGTTTATTGACATTCGAAGAACTATTATTTGAAAGCTATGATAATATTCAATAAAATTAAAGAGCTTGTGTTTGAAAAGCTTGTCTTTAAAAAGGATTTCAAGCTATTTTTTATGTTCCATAAATTAATACCCGCTGCCAGTGATCCATATTTATTTTAGTTCGACTTAAAATACATCTCTTCTTCGTATCTGAAAAAGCAAATTTTATCTTCGCGCAAACATTTTTGCATATAACTTTAAAGTAGCAAAGTTATGCTAAAATTATATTATTTTGCTAATAGATTTCGGGAATGGAAAATAAAGTGGAATTTCTGGGTTGCAAACAAGTTAAAGGTTTACCGAACGGTAATGTAATATCCTTTCGCGCGTAAAATAAATGTGAATCAGGCGCAGTAAAATGTAATTGAAACCTTTTTCGATATCCGTAATTTCATGCGAACAAGAATCACCGTAAATTCTATTCGAAACGGTCCATAATATTAAAGTATTCCTAAATTCCCATTTGGTATCGTAATTTTTCTTTCAGGGTCGTTTAATTGACAAAGCTCCGTTTTTACGCCATTTTGCTTCAACTTGGCCGGGTACTTTGCGTTTTCCTATTTCTTGCTCCCTCGTCTTTCTCCTTCTAATGAAAAATATCGGGAGTACGGCACGATGCCAGACTTTTACTTCGTGGTCGATCGTTTCGTGCAGCTGAGCTACAACGTGGCCCTCCAATATTTTAAAGACGCTTTTCAATATCGTCAAATGAACATCAGTACTATCGTTCCGGAATCGTGCAATCTAAGAACCAATCACATTCCGTTGCCTATACATCGATAAGAAATCCTTCTCGCATATAAAATTATACATAGGAAATTCTAAAATACCACTTCCCCATCGGAACTTTTCTCAATCTACTTATATTGACCCGAAACCAACGTCTTCGTGCTAAAAATTTAGTAATAAATGTGTGCACGTTTTAACACCTTTTCTACTGCTTCTAAAATTATTGTGTCCTCAAGGTATTATTCTTAATCTTGTACAAATTTTCAACTTTCCATGTTACTTCATTTTCAAAGAAGCAATTTACAAATATAATTAATTGATAAAGTGCATGAATTACTATGAATTTTTCCGAGGTTTAATTAGTTTATGACAAAAGTGAGTGGGTCTACTTCGAAACATTAGAAAGATTAAAGACTTTAACAGCGTCGATATACTATTTTTAACATATCAAAATAATTAATGAGCAAAACAAATGTTTACTTATTGTTATCTGCTGTAGATTGCAATTGATGTATAAAAATTTTTTTTGCATAGACATTGGCAGTCTAGTAATGAGCTTCAGAAGTACAGCTACCTGTTTTTAATTAGTTATTTTTGATACTTTAAAAATTGCACAACTTTTTTTTAGATTGGTTTAAAGCACTTGATTTTTTAAAAGATGTTAGACCGACTAGTTTGCTACAGAATGAGTAAACACGAATTTAGAATTAGTTTAGATTACAATTGGTAGGAATTGTGCAATATTTAAAACATTATGTTTTTTCAACTTTTTTATCTGATCCTGTAACGATCATTGCAATGTTAACCGATTTTGATAAAACTTTCAGTATGTATATAAGTGACTAAAATATACCAAACGCATTTTTTAATTTATCGCTACAAGATCAGATAAAAAAGTTGAAAGGACATCGTTTCTAAAATTTTGTATGATACCCACCAATTGAAATCTAAACAAATATTTGACCACTTTTAAAAAACTTACATGATTTTTAAGAGTGTCGTGCACGCCGCGAGCAGCTAGTTATTAATAAATAAAAATACAATTTAATTTATTATTTGTCAGTACAAATAATAATTGAAATTGTATTTGTAAATAAAAATTAACTTTATTATTTTAAATAATTCATTTAGGCTTGCTCAAACTATAGATAATATTTTTGTTTTTTATTTGAATATCCAAATAACATTTAAATTTCTATCTAAATAATTATTTATTTTAGTATTGTCCTACACTGGTTGGTTCACGATTTATATCGCTATTGCTGTTCAAGGAACCTATTAAAGGATCCCTGGATTTCCAAAAATTACAAAATAATCGTTATAAATAATATTTGCAGTGATGTTCCTTGCAGTACCAATGAAAATCTGTATTCGTTACAATTGATTTTGTAAAAACGACACTTATGAAAACAGAATGCTATTCCATCAATAAAAATACAATTTTATTTATTATTTGTCAGTACAAATAATAATTGAAATTGTATTTGTAAATAAAAATTAACTTTATTATTTTAAATAATTCATTTAGACTTGCTCAAATTATAGATATTTTTGTTTTTTATTTGAATATCCAAATAACTTATTTAAATTTCTATCTAAATAATTACTTATTTTAGTATTGCCCTACACTGGTTGGTTCAGGATTTATATCGCTATTGCTGGATTTCCAAAAGTTACAAAATAATCGTCATAAATAATATTTGCAGTGATGTTCCTTGCAGTATCAATGAAAATACGTATTCGTTTTAATTGATATTGTAAAAACGACATTGAAAAAAATAGAATGCCATTCCACATTTGACTACTTCTCCTCTCGGTGCAAAGGATTTTCGTGGCCTCGCATTTTTCGAGCGGTTTTGTATTCAAGTGATATTTTCGGTCGTCGAAAGATTCTGTGGGCGACCCGTCAGGCGTTGAGGTCAACCCCCGAGGGTCGGCGTCCCCACCATTTATAATCATGTGTGTCCCCACACAGGGAATTTCCGCAAGAGAGGAAAGGTCGCAGAATTTATCGAGATCCAAGTAAGACAGGTAAATGACCCGAGTAAACTACCTTACCGTGGAACGTTATTTAAAAATCATGTTCCACTGCGAACCGCGCGTTATCAAAAGGGATATCCTCGGGATAACCGGGTTTGCAAAATAATTGTTCCAACAGAATAACATTGCAACGTATTATTCCGGCTGTTCCGTTTGCAGGCCATGCTGTCCCCGCTATTTTCATTTGTATTGTGTAATTGAGTTTCAACCGAAGGCGCTTCTCGCAAAAACCGACCGCAAACGAAATTGATAATTTCGTTACACGTCCATTCCAGAAAGTAAGCTATATTACTGTCCCCGGTGAAAT
The DNA here is from genome assembly GCA_028455595.1 of Lasioglossum vierecki. Taxonomy (NCBI): domain Eukaryota; kingdom Metazoa; phylum Arthropoda; class Insecta; order Hymenoptera; family Halictidae; genus Lasioglossum; species Lasioglossum vierecki. The sequence continues at coordinate 5,762,238 of CM052337.1, read as the reverse complement.
TTTCTGAGGTCACTATTTCACTGTCGCCGACTGCGACAAAATTGTCGCAAGTTGTGTGCAGAGAAACGCGGAGACGAATAGGGCGACTCCACACAGAAACGCAATCATCCGTTCCACTATTTTTATTCCCGTGGCAACCCCCCATTTTTGTTACTCCGCGAGCAACACGGGATGACAGAACATTAGCCAAAGAGTAGGAAATATATCATGAATGGATTTCTTTCGCGTTTTGATGTCTGTAACCAGCGGTTTTAACAAAAACCATCATAAAACGACAGGAAGAAATTCGTCTCGATAAGATACGCCGATAAAAATGGACAAATGCGCGCTATAACTTCAGAGTCAGATAGAAGTAATATTCATCAAATTATTTTAAACATAACTGGAAAAATTGCACAAACATAGCTCCTGTCTATGAACATTAGTGTATATTCTAAAATATTATAGTATATTTTTAAATACATTACTCTTTACGATGTAGAAATGATTCGCATTTTTATGCAAAATAAAAATTTTTTTATGTGAATTACGACAAACGTATTACCTCGTATTAAAACATTTTAATAGCTAACATGGTTCTTGAACCGGAAAATTCAAATCCGAATCCAGCGTTTAGTATTCCTACAAAAATAGCTATTTGTTGTTGAAAATGATCGAACCTTTGCGCCGCGAATAAAAATTCATAATATCCTACAGATAAATTATGATCGACAACTAATTATTTAATTATTTAATAACGACAAAGTATAGAAATTTATTTCCCTTCTTAATATAATCAGTTGAAAATAATATAACAGATCTTTAAATTTTTAAAATATTTTTACTGTTTGAATTACACCTACTAATTTTTGCCATATACCCCTAAAATCTGTCTGATAATGATTAAAATAAAATATTGTATCTTTTAATTCTTTTTGACGAGTTATCCTTCTCTATTACTACACGAAAATAGATCCAAACAGCTCCAATATAAGACTTTCATATCTGACGCATAAATGTATCAACACGATTGTTATATAATTGACCATAAATGTGTAACTTGAAACAAGTAAATTTTTAATTACTTTTTGTTGGTCAACTCAAATTACACGAAAATGGAGCGCTTTTTCATTGCAGCAGTTTAATTGCAGTGGTTTCTCTTGCGAACGATACAAAATTATCGCCATGGTATTGAAAAGATAACAATACATTCTGAATTAAAAAAGGTATTGTAGCGAGTACAATAAATAATTTCATTCGTTACCAAACTTCAAATATGTAGAGGTTTGTAATAATTTCTCTGTACTATACAAAAGACACGGTAGACAAAAGACTACAATTTTAGGCACATTTATAGAATAAACTGTTCAGTTTATTAACGTTACTGATATTTCTATCTATTCTTACTTCGAGTTATACACTTCGTTTAATTAAATGTCAATAACGCGGATGATTTTTGAACATACTTCTCACCTTGTCTTAGTTTCTCATTTTTATAGAGGGATTTACAAAGTTAAAGATCTACGCAATATTTTTCCATCATATTAGAACAATAGGACAAAATCACTACTGTTTCTTGGTTTCTTTAAACTATTAAATACCATTCTCCGATCTTCTAAATATTTTGTAAAAATTTACTAAACTATTCTCGGACACTCTACACGGCTCTAAAAATATTTAAACATTCTTCTGATTTTTTTTAAGATCGTCGAAGCTTGAAGTATTATCATTTTGTAAAACAGAATTATATAACAATAAATCTGGAGTCATTTTATACCGGGAGACATTAAAGTGAGAGAGTTATTCGACGAATTAACCACATCGTTTTTTTTTGCACATGTTATGTCGCGACGCAACACGTCCAAGATAACGAAGTGGTTAAGAGGAAAATAAATAATTTGTGAAAGTTGATGTCAAACTCGAATGACGGATTAATCCTTTGTATTCCTTTGTCGAGTGTGACTCGAAGTTATAGAAAGAAAAATGTGAATAAAACGGGTTTTTACACGTATTTGGTTCTTCCTTTATTTATATTTAATTTCTGATTTTTTAGTTAAAAGTAAATATAAATTACAACAATTTTTGAGAGCTATATTTAATATAATTAGTAGACAGAATTGTTTGAAATAAGTCTTAAAACTGATTTATGAAGTAAATTTCGAATAAAACACTTAAAATAGTGGGTAGTTGAGAGTAACAAAATTTATACTAATAGGGAGTAAAAAAGGGTTAACCTAATTAAAAGGTTGAAAGAGTAGTTTCTTCCTAAAGGATGTGCCAGGATTTCCAACCACTGTATATTTTGAAAGGATTTTTAACGAAAGCCAGTGGCATTTGCAGAAGCGGAAAACTACATATATCGATTGGTGCGCTTCAAAAATCGAGACACCGAGTTCCAGTTAAATTTATATTCCCGGATGTAACGGTTGTCAAAGGTCGTCTGCATTCAAGTAGCTCGTTTGGTCGTCGAAAGGTTCACAAGTTCGAGACTGGTTTCTAAGGGTCGACATTCTCCGCGCTGATAATCATGCCACCGCACGTACGGAGTTCTGCCGCGAGAGCAAAGAAACGAAAAACTTCCTGAACAGTCCAGCTTTGGGTTACTTTCTTTAAACAGTATAGCAACAACTCTAACTTCTGTCTTCGTTAACTACTGCGATTACATGCAACCAAATATTCTTCCATTTTTGCAAACAATACTAAATGTGAGAAAAGATTCTAACTAAATATGATCGATTTTTGCGTGTAAAACCTTTTAGAAAGAAGCTCAAATTTTGATTTATTGCATTCCACAATGGCTAAATATCAACTATAAGAAAATGAAATTATATTTTGGTTTCAAGGAAATTAGTTGCATACATCGACTCCAACTTATATTCGGACACCCTTAAAAAAGAGACATCTTTTTCAATATTGGACCTTACGATTTGAACATTTTTGAGAAATTAGAATAATTGGTTTGCTACACAATGTGAAAACATTTGTTTTGAGTAACCTTGCAAGCTGTCGGATTACAGAAAAAATAGTAAAAGCTGTTAGAAATTTCTTTTCACATCTTGTAGTAAACTGATTGCTTCCCAAGTAGCACCCGGACGTCCGATGTACGTCCAATGTACGTCCGTATTGGACCTTCGTATGTCCCAAGGACATCCGAATCATGTCCATATGTCCGAGATACGTCCTACATGTCCGATATAAGTCCCAGGAATGTCCGAATAAGGTGCGATCCTAGGGACATCCGAAATTTAGGTCCAATGAATGTCCGAGGGACGTCCGTAACGGACGTGGGACGTATGGACGTAAAATGGACATGAAAGGACATCCCACGGATGTACGGTGCTACTTGGGTTTAACTTTTCAAGAAAGTTCAAATCGTATAGTCCAACATTTAAAAAATTGAACTTGTCTTGAGAGCGTCCGAATGTTAGTGGGAGTCACTGTACATATTTAGTAGATTTTGTCCGAATTCTTTATCACGAGTCTCATTCGATATTATAGTGGGTTAAATTTAATAATTCCTTCATTAAAGGTCTAACATTCATGTGTGACAGGAACCATGCACTGTTTAAGCGAAGTTGACCCAAGAACAAACTTTTGTTGCTGACCTTATTTGTTATTGTAAAGGCATGTAAATTAGTTTGAGTGAATGTGTTAATTCGGCAAGTGTATGCATTTCTAGGTCAATCTATGCACATACTAATTCGATAATTAAATGTATTCACAAGCACTGGAATTTGAATTCCTATTAGTAGATGCATGTACTTTTTTCATACATTGTTAGTACACTCGAACCGCATAATTTATGATTTATGCAGAATTAAAAACATTGATTTCGTTTAAGATATCGTTACATTTTTCTTACGAATGTTGCCTACTTTATGGAAAACTTTTGGTCTCTGCAAAAGTGTTAAACAAAATGTTATCAATTCTTATTTTCTTTCTTGTAAACTTATCTGTGTAAATTAACTGAAGTTGTTGCAACGCCAATTTTGAATATCATATTCTTACTGTAATGAAAACTGTACAATCAATTTTTATTTTTAAAACGTTCACTAATGCATACATTTAATTTTTATATTAAAATTAAAAAAAGACAATATATTTCAAATATTTACAAGTATTTAAAGAATTAAATTATATATTTTTGTTTAAGTTGGCACTCTATTACTTTTTATTTTTTATATTTCAGTCACTTATTTTACTGGGTCCAAGCATACAAATAAATAATAACTCCACATTTTTTGACTTTAAAATAATCAAACACTTGTTACAATAGAGTTAAAATGTTGTTTAACGAAAACTCTATAAAAATCTTGTTTTCATGCAGCATATTCATACGCGAAAATGTTGTATTCACTCAATTTTTTTAAGTATATTATAAATAATATAATATCATATACCCCGGTCGGGTTTAGTGCTCGGTAGTTCTACAATTTAATTATGAATGCTTTAAACAAAATGGTTTATGTAGCAGATACAATTTCCGTTCAGCTTAAATATTGCATGGCTACTAAATTCTCAAGAAACATTGTTTAAGAAAATAACAAGTCGGCGGTTCCAGTGTTAATTTTGCGGAGTAGCGTGCATTCGAATCGAGCTGCGGATACAATTTTTCTTTAATTGCGTGCCAACTGCGGAATGAATTCGAGAAAGTGAATGCAACAATTACCAGAGGCGCCAACGAGGGTTGAAAAAAGTCGGTGAAATCCGCAAAACTCGCGAGCATCGTTAAACACGTTCGTGAAAGCTGGAATTCGTCTCGCCGACGAGTTTTCGGGGGAGGATTTTAAAGGGTTCGTTGAAATCACGAGGCATCGTCAAGAACAATCATGTAGGTAGTCTTTTTCAGGGCGAGAGAGAAAGAGAGGGGTCAGAAAGCCCCCGATGCTCCGCGCTGGTAAGACGACGAAGAAACAGGGGAACAGTCGAGGTTCTGTTCATGGGTCATGAATTGTAAAGCGTCGCTGTTTATATTCAGACATTCGAGCCGTGGCGGCGTGGCCACGGCGCTTCGTGCCAGCTTCCGGAAAGCGATATAAAGAGGAAAGCGAAGCGACGACGTTAAAAAGGATCACCGAGCCCTGCTCGAGAGGGATCTGGCATTTTAATAAATTGAAATTCAACTGCGAAACGAAGGCGGAAAGCGTTCTATGCGCGGCGAAAGGGCGGGCGGGGCTTCTGAAATTCCGGGATATATAGATTAAAATGCCCTCATTCTGCTCGATTTGCTTAGAAACGAAAGAAGGGCCCGCGCGAGGATGATCCTCCGCAGTTTCGAATCTTATCCTTCCCGAACTCGGATTCGACAGCTTCTGTTCAACGTACATTTTATACGGTCCACCCTGCTGCGATACGTTTCCATGAAAAATAATGTTTTCTTTGTTTTCCTGACTTGGTCCTAGGTCACTCGACATTTGCATCCTCAGCTCAGGGAACTTAACAGGAATATAAATTATATTATGGATGTTCTAGCAAACTTTTAATATCTGTAGACAGCGGATCTTTATCCAAATAAAAATTTTATACCTGAATTGCAACAAATTGGGGTGAGATACAAATATATTTTCTTACTATGTTTGAAAGATTGAAAATCATATAATAACATTTTTAAATTACAAGAAGATGTTATCGATTCTTATTTTCTTTTTTGTAAACGTATCTGTGTGAATTGGGCAAAATCGTTATAACGCAAATTTTCAATATTATATTCTTACTGTAATGAAATTCACTAATACGCACATTTAATGTTTAAATTAAAATTAGAGGAAGACTATCAAATAAAAATGAAAACTTTCTACTTGAACTGCAAGAATCTGGGGTCAGATACAAATGTATTTTCTTACTTCATATTTTCAATAGATTGAAAATAATATATCCTGGAATACTGAATAAAATATCCTAGAATTATGCATATACGACAAAAATAAGTAGCTGTAATTTAAAACGGTAGAAACATTAGAAGAATTTAAAAATACTGTTATATTATTTTCAACCAGTGAAACAAATTAACAAATAAATTGAGTTTCTATTTCACTCCAGTTTGTTGTAAATCAGGTAAAACATTTTTATTTTGCATAAAGATCCGCTGTCTAATGATGACAATAAAATTAAGTAACAAATCTGTTATATTGAAGTTCATATAATTTTTAATAGACTAATTTGCAAACAGAAAAATCGAGTAGCCGAACTCTTTGCAGATATCTCTTCTTATAGCCGTGAAATATAATTATTCTAGACTAATAATAAACAATTACACTACATAAGGGTAATTAATCCTTCAAGGACGGCGTTACGATTCTGTACTGACTCTAAAGGGTACTTCAATTTATTATAACATAGATCATTGAAGATATCAAGTAGTCCAGCTGTCTATAAAATTATACAGTAAAATAATACGACGTGGCAGTACAAAAAGAAACTGGTAGTCGGACGTCGTTCCTGAAGGGTTAAACCCATCACAAAATGCAACAGAAACAGTTCTCGTCCGCGAAGGATTAATTTTCCATTAATGGACCTGCCAGGGTTTATTGTGAAATGGAAAATGCATTAATCTACAATTATTGCACCGCGGATTTGATATATTTACGAGAAAAGTGAATAAGTGAAATACGAAATTATAAATACATTAAAAGAATTTAAGTATACTGTTACATTATTTGTTAAAATGATTAAAAAGGGAAACTCATTTAAACTCTGCTTCTCACAATTTATTTCAACGCATGTAATTGTAGTGCAGTGACTTAATTATGTTGAATTTTGGACAATTTTTTTGTCACAAACGTATAAAATTCACGGAGTACTCGTAATATTTATGAATAATGTTAGTAATGTACATACAAAACTGTGAAACAATCTTATCAGATTATTTCGTATTTCTACAACGCACTATTCATAATTAATAAATGGAAAGTTTTGACTAATTACATTTGAAAGGCAATTATGATAAAAATACATTTTTTTTTAATTGAAGTCATTAAACGAGAGAAAAATACTAGTAATGATCGAAGATAAAAGTAAGAGTTAGCGTTGAAAATCGAGTAAAAATGTTTCCACAAAATATTAACCTTCATAAAAGATCTGAAGATGCCACTTCACAAATTCGCCAGAGTTTTCAGTGCGTATAATAAAATAAATGTGCGAATTTTTATCCCAAGGTACGTATGAGGTTTAAAAAGTTCCTAGTGGACCAAGTCGAGAAATATTTTAGAAATCCACGCCGAAACCGCGATGATCGTCTCGAACTTTATTGCAAAAATATGAACGCGAAGGTATCTCGAATATTTGCAGAACTTATGATAGTTTTTGCATTGGAACGTAGACAATATATGAACATTTAAAAATTTTCTTTGAAATTTTCATTAACTCTGAAGTCCGATTCAACAATGTAAAGAATTTATGAATATTTTCTAATTTTCATGCTTCCGCGTTATGAAATTTTATCAGATCGGTTCTGAAATGTAGGGAATTTATGAATATCATTTAACATTTTCTCTGCGATGCTTCTTTCGAGAAACAAATATTAACAAACTGGAAAAAGCGCAGAGGGTGAAATTGTAGGTATCGCGACTATCTGAAAAATACTTGCTCGGTGTTTTTGTATTTTCTATTTGCAGCAAATGAATTTGGTCAATAATTTTAGAAATTTGTAGAGCACCTCGCACGTACATTGTACGCGCATAATAAACGCAGAGTGGACTAAATTAGAAGTATACCCTGCATATTAAAAGACCTGCGATATGCAAAGTATGTCGCTGGGTGTATACATGTTAAACATGTCGTAGAATGTTCAGGCTCATAGAATGATGTTCGCGTTAAGTATCGCAGCGTGGAAAATTGTTCATGTGGAACGTTACAGGGAGAATACTACCTGGTAGAAAAATGCTGAGCGTATTTCACGGCTACCGCAATATTTATCTCGCGCAAAGATTTTATTCTAGAATTTTCGATATTCTCTCTGCAGTCGGCGAAACAAAAATCCAGTGTTATTTCAGGCATATTAAATACGAGAATCGTGCACACGAAGGGTAAATAAAGACACCAATCAATCATTTAATCACAAAAATTGAACGTATAAATTAACATTTCACAAGTTCAAATACAAAAACCACAACGTCCTGGTAACTAGTAAACTACGGTTGTTTATTCGAATACGAATTTACAGAAATTGCGATCGAAATGAAAAATCTGAGAGTTCTATTAGAATTCAAATAGATGAGAACAATTGCTAAAACGTATCAAGTTTTAAACTAATCATTCGTTAGAAAATCTGTTTTTGTGAATAAAAATTCAAGTGGATTATTTCAATAATAACGTAATGCAAATAATGAGTAATGTATCAAGTTTTCAACTATTTATTTTCTAGAAAAAGGGATTGTGTTTTTACGAATAGAAGACAAATGTATGAGGATTATTACAATATTCCTGAGTTTGTAAATAATTGGTAAAATGTATCAAGTTTTTAACTATCCATTTGTTAGGGAATCGATTGTGTTTTCATGATTAGAAGAAAAATTGGTGTGGATTATTACAATATTTCTGACGACGAAAATAAAGTATTTTCTCTGTACTTTGCAAATTTGTATACACTCTGGAGCATGATTACAGCACTACTAAAATTGTCAAGAGTTTTGAACATCCATATGAGTCGTTTGATGCAAAAATGGTGTAACTCAATTATAGGATAATGAGGAATTAAGTGAGAGCTTTATAGAACACAATAATGTGGAAGGCTGCTACGTTTGTCATATGCAAGCCATGTTAAAATTATATTGCAATTATCTTGTACGATTAAACTGCGGATTTAATGCATTTATGACAAACACATGAGTGATTGCAACTTAAAACAGTGGACGAATTAAGTGAATTTAAAAATGTGTCAGTTTCGGCTGATCGAAATTATTAAAGGAAGAGTGAACATACAATTTATACAGACAACTTGTATATTTTGCATAAAAATTCACTGTTTATTAATGACAAGTAAACCTTTGAAATGTGGCGTTAAACCAATAAACAAATATTGAATTATTTTTGCATTGAAAGCCTCGTATAATGATTTACAAATATCAATAACAACATGTGAAAAAAATAAATTATATAGATATCACGAAAGAAGAGGGACAATATTATTTATTTAAAATGAAATATACGTAATGCCAATATTGATTAAATTTAAAATTTGTTTTGTGGAATTTCTATTCGTACATAGTTTAACTAAAAAATATGGTTAACGCTTGCTCACATTATTTTCAAACCTTTCTTTGCTAATTACATTTCACAGCTAAAAAACAAACTTTTTTTAACTGTGAGCGTTTGATAACTTCTGGTTATTGTTCACGAACACGTCATAACATGATACCCCACAAATTTTCCATAGGATTTTCATCTGACCATTTTAATAAATTGATATTAAACGTATCAAATTCACGGTTTGTTGACTTTGATGTATCTGGGTATTATTCTGTTTATACAAAATTTTATTTCTTGCACGAATAAAGCGTAATCATTTTTTAATATTTCAATGTTTTGCAAACGTCACTCGCTTGTTAAAAAAAATACACTACACTAAACATTAGAGAAAATAAGGAGGAGAAAGTTGTACTGTATTTTACAAGCAATGCATTGGTGTCTAATTGTTTTTACCTGCACATGATTTATATAAATTTTTTTGGTAAATAAACTTCTTATATCGATCGTATCATTGCTAATAACAATTGTTAAATGATCTCGGCGCTACGGTTCGATCATAAAAACAACTTAACTAAGCAGTTTTGCTAATTATATTAAATAATCAACGTTTCGGTCACTGATTTGGACCATTTCCAAGATTAACTTAAAATTGCGTCTGTAAGAAAAAAATAAATAAAAATAACTGCTTAATTAAGTTTTTAACAAGTTTTTAACAATTTAAGAATCATTTATCAATTGTTATGTATCTTTTTATATGAAAATCTTATCTTTTTGTATGAAAGCGTGCGCCAGGTAAGTGCAATTCAGGTATGCAATTTAAAATAGAAAAACCACCAGAAGAATGAATTCTTTTTGGCACACGCTTACGTATGATATAAAAATACATTCCATTTAACAGATTGAAGGTCACCTCTCTTTCTAAAAAATAATGCAGTTAAAAAAAAGACATCATTTCATTGCTTGCAAACACATAATTTTTTCTTATTTTCTTTTTCTCTGACGTTCACTTAATACTCTGTATATGTAGTTGTAAACTTTATGGAAACGCCCTACTTCCCGTCCGATTTCATAAATTGCCACCTCTTGTTTCGTAACCTCTTTTCTACTACGGTATTCACCGCGTGACATTATAAATATAAATTGAGCAACAGAGAATGTTGTTAAGAAAAATACAATATGAAAATCTCTGAAGTTTGTTAAGGATGTTCTGGAGGTACAATAGGCGACAAAAGTACAAGAAATTCGAAATGAAAGTCATTTATGAGTATATTTTGCAATAAAAAAATAGATTAATTTAAAAAGCTTTCGTTTAATTAGTGAATTTCATGTTATATTTATTTTTTAATCAAATTATCTTCATATTACAAAAAATTGTGACTTTTGCGAATGTAACTGTTTAGTGAATCCTAATAAATTTTGAACATAATTAATTACATAATTTTTACCATATATTGTATACAAAAATGGAGTTTTCACTTGCGCTTTTTTAAGGTTTAAATAGGATTTGAAGTGGAATTTTATGAATTCTCCATAAGAAAACGTGTTAAAATGTGCAAACTTTAAGTTGCTATAAATATTAAACGGTGCAGTGAATCGAACCCAAACATTGGTAATTGCATTAATTTAGTAAGAACTCTATCTTGTCAAATTTTCAAAAATTTGTTGCGTTTTTAATTACCTCCAGAACATCCTTAAACATCCCCAATTTCTCGGGATTCAGAAACAGGATGTTCGAATACTTTTTGGATCCACTGTAACACAGTTTGATATAATTTATAAAATCTGGACTAAGAAATGTACAAGTTAGGGGTTACAATTTACAAATTTAGAAGCATTTGTATGATCCTTAATGCAATGGTAATTGCATTAATTTAGTAAAAACTCTATCTTGTCAAATTTTCAAAAATTTGTTGCGTTTTTAATTACCTCCAGAACATCCTTAAACATCCCCAATTTCTCGGGAATCAGAAACATTATGTTCGAATACTTTTTGGATCCACTGTAACACAGTTTGATATAATTTATAAAATCTGGACTAAGAAATGTACAAGTTAGGGGTTACAATTTACATACTTAGAAGCATTTGTGTGATCCTTATTGCAATGGTAATTGCATTAAATTAGTAAGAATTATGTCTTGTCAAATTTTCAAAAATTTGTTGCGTTTTTAATTATCTCCAGAACATCCTAAAACATCCCCAATTTGTCGGGAATCAGAAACAGGATGTTCGAATACTTTTTGGATCCACTGTAACACAGTTTGATATAATTTATAAAATCTGGACTAAGAAATGTACAAGTTAGGGGTTACAATTTACATACTTAGAAGCATTTGTGTGATCCTTAATGCAATGGTAATTGCATTAATTTAGTAAAAACTCTATCTTGTCAAATTTTCAAAAATTTGTTGCGTTTTTAATTACCTCGAGAACATCCTTAAAATAATGTTTCTCACTTTCATCGGAATACGTGCACGTCTGAAGTTCGTTGTTTATCGTGTACTTGTATTTCCTGAATCATTCTTTGAAAGTAGAAGAACCTTAAAACAAAGCGTGGCGGTATAGTTATGGCACCGCAGTGTATAAACGGAGGAAATGTAGAGTTTATTAATAAGAGACGTACATGGCTGAAGAAAGACAGAGGGACGTTTCGACTGGTGAATCAGTATTGTACCTTGTAGCGAGATGGCGACGGCAGTTAATTAATTCCAACGTCCATGGAGCATAGCAATGTCAATGTTTGGGATTTTCGCGAGGACCGCTGTGCAAATTCGTGTGGCATATGAAAGGAATAATCACGTTTCTGCAGAGCGCAATTCAACGGGGGATCGGTTCACGGGTTACCGTCAACAGTTAAGAAACTACAATAAGCAATTAGAAATGAAACATAAATCGAGAACAATAGGGCGGGTGTGTATGTGTGTGTGTGTGTATTGTGTCGGCGGTCGAAGAAGCTGCAACTTCGCGCCTGGCAAACTTAAATTAGTTTTGCGCGATATGGGTTGGCTTAAACTCCGCGGGATAACTGCATTGACCAAAGCAGAAGTAGAGGAAACCCGAATCGAGCTATGTACCTCCGCACATAATGCAAAAGTTGTACTTTTCAACGCGCGTGCTTTAATTAACATTCAAAAATAATATCCTAGCCGTGCGATATTTTGTTCGCTTTTTAAATTATTCGAATTACCGGCTCGACCAGTTATTAGCGACATCGACGTGAATACTGATGATGCTATGCATTCGAAACTACGCGGGCCTCATTGTCACTGAAAATGACGCTGCGCGAGTGCGCGTAAACACGCATCTTTTGCAGGAAATACGAAAATGAACGTTGCGCTTTGTTGGAAGTACTTGAAGTGTAATTATCGGAAAAAAGGGATAAACAAAAAAGTTATTTTTTCAAAGGAGAGTAATCTGTCATTTTGAACAAAATATACCCGTTATGTGTACAATATTTTTCATTATCTTCAGAAATGATAATGTTATTGACTAAGTATTACAAAACTTGTTGACAAGTTACTATTAAGGGATTACGAGATATTATTGGACAGCGACTTTTTATGCAAAATAAATATTGTCTATGTTTATTATAAGATGCAGAGATTACATATTTGTCTCAATCATGTTAATTATCATGTCAGTATATTTTGTATGGTATCATTATAAAACGATAGTATAAATATTTATTTGCAGCGTGTTTTTGTAGTACGATCATTTATAACAAAATGGAAAAGAAAGGAAGGAGGTGTTTCGTCCTGGACATTATAAAACGTTTGACACTGAACTCAATGTTCATTAGGCTTGGGTCATGAAAATGGAGTATTCTAATAACTGCAAAGCACATTGTCATCTTTGCTTTGCTTTTTCTTGTTTTTAAATTTATTACTTATATTTATTTTTATTTATTTATTTATTATTATTTATATTTATACGGTTCTTGTTGTTATTCCTTTTGATCTTTTTCGTTTGAACTGACTCAAACTCGTCCAATTTAATTTACTTATTATCATCTGATCCAATAGATATACATTTCAACGGTGTCCATCAAAATTTTCGTTGAATATTTGCAATTGGGACGACCTCGACGATTGGCAAGGTGACAGGATCATAATGCCGAACAACTTTTATCTTATACTTTTTCTATTTTTTCTTATTAGACATAATAATTGTAGAAACAAAATGCATAGAATATACCTTGAATCAAATAATTTATAATAGGCCTCTCCTTCAAGTGTGTGTTTAGTTGAGTTGCAAGAGTGTGTTTCTTTTAAAATGGATTCTCAATTACTTATTTGTTTGGTATTTTGATCATGAATTTTTATTTTACTTCTATTCCATGCAATTGGTATTGAAAGTTCATTGTGTATAAATATCTATAGTTTACTAATGACATATAACTTTGAACTGCAAGCAAAAATCGTGGTACATCTCATTGAATATATTTTAATCAATTTCGTAACAATACTATGACGAATAATTTATATAGGTTTAATAAACATTTCCGACCAACAAATATACGATAATAATACTCTAACACATGGCTCTCTCTCTCATAAGCGAGAAATATAAAAAAATATATAAGAAAACTTTTTAAAAACCACGCTTATATTAGAATGCACTAAAAAGGAGAAAATAATGTTTTTAGATAAATAGTCACTAATATCTAAAAATATTATTTTCTCCTTTTTAGTGCATTCTGATATAAGCCTAGTTTTTAAAAAGTTTTTTTATATATATTTTTATTTTCTACTTTTTAGTCTTTCTACCGAGCGTATTTAGCAAGTCCCTGGTATTTATAAAATTTTTTGAATATTGCATTGTCATCCAGTTCTGAGCTATGTTGAAAATTTTAAGTCTCTAGCTCATCAGGAAGTGGTTCAAAATTCGATTTCAAGATTTGACGCATACAACAACGACAACTAAAACGCGACAAGCTAATATAAGCGTAGTAAAATATAAATGATCGTCTTAAACGAAGAACTACGAGCGAAAGGAAAAATGGTATTTCCACACCGCTGCGCCACAGAGACGTAATATTTTCAGTGTACCTCATTAAACGATGAATAACAGCGATCCCATGGACTCGTTCTCGGAGTGTATGCATATTTCAGAACCCCCACTATTTATTTTTCCAATTGTCTAATACTGTTAACCAAATAACACGTTCGCTGAAAGTTCACTAATTGCTCCAGCATTTTTTTACACGCCAGTGCAGACGTGTGAGAGAAGTGGCTGGTACGGGCACCCTCATAAGCACAATGGTGTTGGTGGGAAGTCTGTTATAAAGCTACGCTCCACCGAGACGCTACCGAGAATCCCGGGACTTTTTTTCTGCAATTACTAGCACTAGAAGAAATTCCTATGTCAACCGGAATAAGAAGTGTTTACTCGGAGTTTTTATCTCGCGGAAGTAACCAGTTTATCAGAGGGAAGAACGACGACGGCACTCGCGGACATAGTTATGAATTAAAATCGCCTAATGGATTCGCTCCATAAAACGCCAGGCACACTCTCCTTGTCTCGACAGAACAACGTCGAAATTCTGCTGGCACTAATCAAAAGCCTAACTCTCGGATTCCGAGGGAGCCTCTCAAAGCAAACTACAGCAGTGTCGTTCGAACCGCGATAAAGAGAACATCTCTAGTGACGTGTCGATTTGAAACACGCGGTTGTTAACTCTTTGCACTCGATGTCCCCTCTGAGGCACCATTACAAATTGTTGTACCATTATTCAAAATATTGTTTACAGTATTAATTATATCGGTATATAATTAATTATTAAATATTTAGGTATTGTATGAGGTATTATACAAATTTTATATTCATAAACTTTCAAATATCTAGATCGCAAGAAATGTTCAATTTTCCAATTAAAATAGCTCCGAGTGCAAAGGGTTAATGTGCGTGTTTCCACTGGCGTATACCTGAAGTTAGTTATGTAGTTCGTCTCTGATGGCCCAATGACACACATTTCGAAGCAGCAAGTGCATATACGGCTGAATAAGTGAGTTTTAATTAAATCAATTCTGTTCCTTCTCTTGTTCACTGCTTCGCCATGACGCGAGAACAACGCTACGTTCAGTGGATCCTGCCGCGCTCTGCTTAGTCCCTGGGTTTCGCGAATAACTCGTTAACAAATCCTCGGAGAACAAATTTTCACGAAGGAAAAAGTTACTTCAAATAACTTTGGGAATCGCTTGTTTCAAGGAAGTATTACATTTTTGGGATATCTTGTAGATATAAACCATAAATATTGTACAAAATATCAATGTGTATACCGTGAGACATTAAAGTGAGATAGTTTTTCGACGAATTAACCACTTCGTTTTTTGCACATGTTATGTCGCGACGCAACACGTCCAAGAGAACGAAGTGGTTAAGAGGAAAATAAATAATTTGTGAAAGTTGATGTCGAACTCGAATGACGGATTAATCCTTTGCATTCCTTTGTCGAGTGTGACACGAAGTTAGAGAAAGAAAAATGTGAAAGAAACGGATTTTTGCACGTATTTGGTTCTTCCTTCATTTATATTTAATTTCTGATTTTTTAGTTAAAAGCAAATATAAATTACAACAATTTTTGAGAACTATATTTAATATAATTAGTAGACAGAATTGTTTGAAATAAGTCTTAAAACTGATTTATGAAGTTAATTTCGAATAAAACACTTAAAATAGTGGGTAGTTGAGAGTAACAAAATTTATACTAATTGGGAGTAAAAAAGGGTTAACCTAATTAAAAGGTTGAAAAAGTAGTTTCTTCCTAAAGGATGTGCCAGTATTTCCAACCACTGTATATTTTGGAAGGTTTTCCAACGAAAGCCAGTTGCATTTGCAGAAGCGGAAAACTACATATATCTATCGGTGCGCTTCAAAAATCGACGATGGCAATCGCGGACATAGTTATGAATGAAAATCGCCTAATGGATTCGCTCCATAAATCGCCAGACACACTCCCCTTGTCTCGACAGAACAACGTTGAAATTCTGCCGGCGCTAATCAGAAGCCTAACTCTCGGATTCCGAGGGAGCCTCTCAAAGCAAACTACACGCGGATTTCGCACCAATAAATAATAGTGTTGATTACACGAGAGAGCGAGACGGTATCAAGAAGTTTCGCATCTAGGAATTCACCGTGCAGAAATTTACCTTTGAACTGGCGGAGATCGAAGAATCCCCTTTGTGCCGGAATTGTGTATCCTCGGAGACGCGAGGAATTCCGCGACGAATCCTTGTTACACTCAATTTTTCTTTCTCTCGCGTGTTCGCCTGTCAAGCGTCCATCAGTCAAAGTGACTCGTCCCGAAATTCTCGTAAAAATTACGCGAGTCACTTTATTGAGACTTCGCGC
>CM052337.1:5702430-5745625 GCA_028455595.1 Lasioglossum vierecki | reverse complement strand
CATTAAATAAACTGTTGACAAACATTATCAATGATCTTATGCACTCATTAATTTAAAACAGTAGCAACATTAGAAAAATTTATATTATTTTCAACCTATTCAACATATTAAGAAAGAAAATATAAACTTCTATATCACTAAAATTTGTTGCAAATCGGTTAAAAATTCGTTCGATTGTAGACGAGACTCTCTTTCGACCATTCCCAAAATTCCATTAAATAAATTGTTGACAAACATTATCAATGATCTTATGCACTCATTAATTTAAAACAGTAGCAGCATTAGAATAATTTATATTATTTTCAATCTATTAAATATATTAAGAAAGAAAATAAACTTCTATTCCATTTCAGTTTATTGCAAATCGAGTAAAAAATGAAATAAAGTCGATGCATCGTATTTCAGTGTAAATTGAAATTGTTTCGAATGGTATTGTTTCTATTTTGAAAATTTGATGTACAATCGAATTTTTTAACAACGTCGGAATCCCCGTCGAACACGATTATATAACAGTATGAAAGATGGATAAACGTTTCTTCATCGGCGTAAAAAATTCAATTCACCGGGAAGGTTCGGAACGTCTGATAAAATGAACTCGAACATTATTAATTTTGATTGATCGTCCGGAAACTAACTTTATCGGGGCACAATGATAAAAAGGAAAAGTTGTCACCGACGGTAAAAAAAAAAGAAAGAGAAAGAGAGAGAGAGAGAGTGAGAGAGGGTAGAGAGGAACGGGAGGAAACCACCTGTGAGTGACATGGAATACCGAACTTCAACAATTGCCAAGTTTTGAAAGCCAGCCTCCGACCGGTAATACCAATCGAAATACCTCGACGAAAATCCATTTGCAGTATATCATGGGGCTCACATATCACGCGAAAATTATCGACACCCGCGGGCTTGATTTACTGCAAGTTTAACGGGCGACCAGCATCAGGAACTTGCCTCGTGTCGAAGAAGATTTAAGAAAAGCATAGACCGGGCCCGGCAGCGTAAACCGTGTCGACAAAAAGTCTACGATTACAAACAAAATCTCGGCGATTCGAGATTCGTTGGAACCCAACGAAACGTGGAAAATCCAGTTAAGCGACGGCGGCTGTGGCGGCGACGTTCGCGGAAGTACTTTTAAATCGTTTAAGCGCAAAGTTTTGTTTATTCGTCGGATGAAACGCGCGGAGCATGGTTTCAAAGTTAAAAAAGAACGGCAACGAACTCGTAAGACAACAAACGAGTGTGGAAACAAGTTCCGTCAATCGATGTAATTCGAGTCATCCTGTACATACAGTGGGTACACAGAGTTCTCGGTGTTCCGTCACGCCGAAAGGTTCAAGAGTTGAGCAAGAGTGAGAAAGATAGATATAGAGAGAGGGAGAGAGAAAGAGAGAGAGAGAGAGAGGGTGGAGGGAGAGACAGAAAAAGGAAGCGAGGTAAAGGTAAAGATCAACAGGAGTTGTGGAGGATCGAAGTTTCGCTCGTGACTGGCAAAAGCAGCGTTCTTCAAACATACCTGAAGTTTCTCGACGGGGCCGTGGAGGTCTTTGGTCGCGATGTGTCGCTCGGTTCCTTCCTCAGGAAACAATCCTCTCGGCGAGGAGCGGTGGCGATGGTCTGTCTCGCGCGCGCACCTACGATCATCCCCTTTCTTTCACCCCGGTACGCTCTCTCGGCACCCTCCACGATCACTGACTGCTGCAGAGTCCACACGGCGCTGCGACACTTGCAGCACCGCGCTTCCTCGATCGTTAACGCGAACTCGTGCACCGAGAAGCAACACTGAATGCTCGTTGCCGAGATGAAACCAGGGTGGCACACACCCCCACCTTCTATTTATTTCTCTCTCTCTCTCTCTTTCTCTCTCTCTCTTTCTCCAGGTACGCCGCTCCCCGGAGGTTTTAAAGGATCGCGGAGGAAAGAGCGTCTCGTCGACTTTCGCTCCCGTGAGGAACGGACGTGCACCTGCCTTGGAGGAAGCTACAGATTCGACTACCGGTCGACGCCCGTCGCGCGTCCTCCGCGCAGCACCCTCTCGAAAGCGCGGCGAGACGCGCGCGCATTCACGCGGGAGAAACGCACCGATGCGATGCAACCGACTGCGAATCCGACTCGGCCGCGACGTCAGGACTAGCTGCACAAAAGGGCGGTCAGCCGAACAAGCATCTTCTCGCGAGGCAACACGCTGTCCAACAGCGGAAACACTTGGTTCGACCGATCGTCGATTGAACGTCGATTGATCGGGGACAAGTAACGCGCAAGACGCCACGAAACCGGGAATTTCTGAACGCGTGATGCGACCATGCACCGCGTTGTCTCTATGCATGTGTAGAGACGCGCATAGACGAGGCCGGGGAAACGATTCTGATAGTCGGCGGTGATTCCTTTTGGCCGCGCTCGTGCAAGAAAGATAGGGGATGCAGGGGATACGGCTCGCTTTGATGATATGTGGGTGAGCAATAAGGTTGGAGGTGCGGGGGAAGAATGGAGATCAAAGGGATGTAAGTGCGTTGCGAAGGCTGCTAGTGGCGAGCAAAGTGAATCGCCGTATCGGCGGTGGTAGGGGAGAAATCGAAAAGTAAGGGGGAAATTATTTCATGCGGCTGGGATCGATTATGTCCTGCAGAGGGAAGATGATGGGAATAGCGGGGCGTGTTGAGAGATGGATCGTCGAGTAGCGATGGAGACATCGAGCGTTGTTGGTAGTTCCTTTAAGAAGAGATTGAGGAGTACAACGGAAAATGGGAACTCGTAGCTTTTATGCATTCAGTCGAGTACACGGGGACGATACGCAGTGGGCTTTGAAATATGGAATACATTGAATGGAAGAATGCTGATGGAGGGAGCGTGCAGTGTGCAAATGTGAAACTGAAAGGAAACAACGGGGAAAGATGTATATTAGAAGCACGCGTAAGCATGTGGATGTAGAAAAAGGGGAGGGGGAGGGAGATGGTAGAGAACGGGGGTAGGGAAATGACTCTAGTGCGCGTGACTGTGAGACTAACCACTACCAAACGTTCATCCAGCGAAACCGTCTCTGCGAAAGTTCCCCTCCTCCCCCAGATTCCCTCCATCCGAGGTTTCCATCCCCGGTGTCGAACCACCAAGACCTTTGCGCAGTCTCCAGATCGTACATCCTGCCATTGAAAGCACGAAAAGCCCCCGTATCCAACGTACGTCGGTCTTCTACAGGGATGAAACGTTCTGACACGTGAGAGTTTGACGGAACTCCTCGCCGATGAGATTCCTCCGCAGACGTGACTGCGGCAACCGAACGGGATAGTTTCGAAACGGAGTGGACACTCCGCTGAAAGTTTGACGTGAACCGTTTCCGATCTGCCGTGAAAGGTTGCCTAGACCAGGTTCTTTTTTATGCGAAAATCTCGAACTCGATGCGGACAAAAAATACTCCGCCACAAGTTGGATCGTCGTGATTGTTGTACAGTATAGAATCTTGTTCGTTCGAATCAATTGATCCTTCGTATATACGGGATCTTAACAGAATCGCTGCTATATGAACGCGTATTCCGAAGTACACGGAACATGATTGACCTTCGTGCACTGATTCCGACAAATGAGAAAACGTGAAACTCCGCGAACCGTCACACGATCCTCATCTATGAAACAAAAGAACTCTATCGTTGGAACAAATAAGAGTCTGTTTCTCGGTTCAGATGAAACAAAATTTTGTTATGGTGCCTACCGAATTCGTGTTAAGACGGTAGACTCGTTTCCAGGATTGCAAGGGGCGGGATTCGCGTTCTCATTTTTCGATAATACAAAAATGCGGGGTTTCAGTAATCGGAAACGCTAGATTAAAGATCTATCTAAAAATCCTATTTTTTCGTTTATGAGGCGTAATTTACATTATTCGGCAGCATGTAGCTATGAAAATAGCTACATGTGCAGCTGCAAATTATGCCTCGTAAACTTTTTAGGGCGATAGCGCCTTACATCGATCCTTTTTCTAGAGTTTTTGACTGCTGAAAAACCCCAATTTTGTATTATCGAAACATAAGGACATGAAAGATAGGTGTTAAAAAATAATAGGCTTATCGAAAAATTCAACGTGACCTTGACATTTCCTAAAGAGAAAAGAGTTGATAAAGCATTTACTATAGTTGACTTAAAACTGTTTCTCAAATTTAATGAATTAAATTCGTTTTAAGATCCACTAAAACATATATAGATTCATTTGTGAAGAATTTGGGTCCCATGGAAATCACCGAAACAGATTTCCCCGGCACAGTTTTCACCGACTCCAGATTTGACCGACAACGAATTTAACCGACAAAAAATTTAACCGACAGCGATTTTGAACGACACAGTTTTCACCGGCAACATTTCACCGACTTCCGATTTGACTGACAATGAATTTAACCGACAACGCATTTAAGCAACAACGATTTTCACCGACACGAATTTCCCCGGCACAGTTTTCACCGACTGCGGATTTGACCGACAACGAATTTAACCGCGACGCATTTAACCGTCACGAATTTTACCGACAACGATTTTAGATTCGTTGGCGGTCAAATTTGTTGTCGATCAAATTCGTTATCGATCCAATCCGCTGTCGGTTAAATTCGTTGGCAGTCAAATCTGGAGTTGTTGAAATATTGTCGGTGAAAACTGTGTCGGTGATTTCCATGGGACCCGAAGAATTTATGGTGAACTTGAAAACTCCTGAAGAAAGGAGTTGACAAAAACTTTACTGTAATCTCTGTGAACGGAGCTATATTTCGAAAAAAGTTATCGATTGGTCTGCTAGTAATTCAAACTGATCACGTTTCGTGTACACATATAATATCTATAAATAATAGAAAAGCAGAGTTTAATATTTTAATTGTGAAGGTAATAGTTAGACAGCGGATCTTTATGTAAAATAAAAATGTTCTATCTGAATTGCGAGAAACTAGAGTGGAATAGAAAATTTTCTTCCTTAATATGTTTAACTGATTGAAAATCATACGACAGTATTTCTAAATCCTTTTTATGTTGTTACTGTTTTAAATTACACCTACTCATTTTTGTCATAAATGCATAAAATCCGCTGTCTAGAAATAATATACAGCTAATAAATGTCTTTCAGAATGAATTTATAAGGTGAAAGGAGTTGCTCGCATCGTTTGCACTTAATAAAACAATGGTTAGAACATGCTGTTTGTTTAATATCTGTAAAGACTACTCTAGAATGTTAGTTCATAAACAATATACATACACGGTTAATGGACACTTGAATGTTCGGCATTACTTTGGTTAAATAATAAACAACATTCCGCACTAAGAGCGGTGTACATCAGATTCTGGCTATTCGTCTTCTTGGCAACTCCATTAAATTAAATTGAGCTTTCCAAATTTAATCGAGTTACTAGTTACGAACTTGACTGCTGAAATTCTCTTGACAACTATCAACAAAAGTGTAGGATAAGTTACTGTAGAATATGCTAATTCAAGAACTTTGAGTGCATAACACGACAGAATGTTGAAACGTCCGAATGAATAATTGGCGAAGAAGAAGTGAGTTAGAATAAAAATTTTAGAATTTCTCTAACATTCTTCAAAACTCTCGAATCTCCAGAATCTAACACAGACTTGATCTCGAAAAGACCGTACGGAGTAAAGGTATTGTTAGTTGACGTTATTAATAGGTAAGAATGTCATCCGATGAAAAATAAATTTACATCGACATTGTCGAAGCTGGCAACAAAACGGATAACATGGTACACGGCTCCTCATTGTCGCTACGTCAACGATCGATACGGAAATTTCATCTTCGTGAAATCGGTTACGTTAAAAACATTACAAGCTAATTTCAGAATTTCACGCCACAATTATAAATTCTCTTGGTCCGGAAAAGTTATATCGTGAAGTCAATTGTATTGGACAGATTATTCGAACGACGATATTCTCATTTGTTCACGAGAAAACTTAGTGGTAGAAATCGTTCTGCGTTTTCGATAAACAAGATTTGACCTGTTGCTTAATTTACATGAAACTAACAGATAGGAATTTTTTCTATTGCAGTTGAATAAGATATAGCGTAATAGTTAACGAGCCTGTGGATGACACGTACAGAAAACCACGTTATTGAGGCACGTGATAGAATGAACTGCATAGTAGATTAAGCGTAGTATTTATTTTCATTTACTTCTTAACAACAAAGATTATAATAACATAGCTTCTGTCTTGGTCAATGCCAACACAACGCCCAGCGGGGCTTAAAGGACTCTTTAAAAAAGCGAGATAATAGATATGTGGTAAAATAGCTGCATAAAAGAGACTAGGATAACATTCTTCATATATAAATTCTTCGAGGATAACGGATTCACCCGTTTTTATTTTACTGAAATTTTTGGTTGGTCATACAAGACGGTCTCCATTTTTGATTCTTTTTCTAGCATCGACGAATCATAGTGCAATTTACCACTATATTTTAATTAACTTCCCGATTTTATAGGAAAGTTACTGCAATTACCCCAAAAATCGAAAATCGATTTTTTAGCAGATCTTCACGTTTCATGGTCATTGCAGTCATTTTAGACTATTTTTATCAAAATGTCTGTGTGTGTACGTATGTCCGTTTCTATGGTAACAAATTTTTCGTTAACGTTTTCTGAAAAAGTAACAATGCGATCAGAATGATGAATGATGCAATCAACGTGCCCCGCTGTAACTTAGAAATGATTAGATTTTGGTCCACTTTGGTCCAGTAGTTTTTTAGGTATTAGTTTTTTTCGAAAGAAGTTTACTCAACAATGTAATTTATACGAGAGGACCGAAATTTTCCACCGAAGAAACAAACTTAATTCCATAAAAAAATTTTTAATCTTTTTTATTAAAAAAAATTTTTTTTTAAATTAAAAAATTTTTTTTTTTCATTTTTTTTTATTTATGCAACTAATGCTAATGTTACCGCTTACAATAATCGAAACTTATCCCAATGCAAGAGTGAATTACATCTCTACTCTCGACAATACATTTTCAAAGAATATCGATGAAAGTACAAAAAATTTATATTACATTCTTTGAAAAACCAATCAGTGCGAAACGAATTATTAACTGAGATTAAAATGAAAATTAATATAAAATATATGATAATTATTAATAACATTGATGTTGAAGACGGATTGGTTAATGGAGCATACATGCGGAATATTAAAATTTATTACTTTTCAAGAAAATACTAAAATTCCGTCTATATTGTGGTTAGATTTTCAATTGGCCAGAGTAGCAGTGAAAGTAAGAACTCGTTATCGTGATTATATGAAAAATGCAAATATTCATCAAAATTTAACACCAATAATAAAAATATCGAATCGCACGTAGTCAATTTCCAGTGGTTCCCGCTGAAACCATTACGATTTATAAAAGTCAGGGACAATCGTACGAGAAAGTATGTTTGAATTTTAAAACATCACAAAACGAAC
Source organism: Lasioglossum vierecki (assembly GCA_028455595.1). NCBI lineage: Eukaryota > Metazoa > Arthropoda > Insecta > Hymenoptera > Halictidae > Lasioglossum > Lasioglossum vierecki. Next base: position 5,738,201 of record CM052337.1, on the reverse strand, counting down.
TTTACAAATGTCGTATGTAGCACTGAGCTCAGTTTCAAAATTGAGCGGTTTATATATTTTGGGACAATTTAAATTAATAGTATCGAAAAAAACCAAGATCAATACTGCAAACCCGGATAATGAGGAGTTCCATCGTTTGCAACAAACTAATTAAGATAATATATTTTGCAACATTACTTTGCTATAACAAGGAACCAAACGAGCAACGAGCATACGATGTTGTTTTAATGCGATGCCACAAAGCAAACATTTTGATAAGTAAAATCTTCTTAAAACGTACACTTTATTTTTTTGTCTTCTTTTTTTAATCAAACAGAAACTAACAGATAGGAATTTTTTCTATTGTACTTGAATGAGATATATCGTAATAGATAACGAAGCCTGTGGATGACACGTACAGAAAACTACGTTATTGAGGCAAGTAATAGAATGAACTGCATAGTAGATTAAGCGTAGTATTTATTTTTATTTACTTCTTAACAACAACGATTATAATAACATAGATTCTGTCTTGATCAATGCCAACACAACGTCCAGCGGGGCTTAAAGGACTCTTTAAAAAAGCGAGATAAGAGATACGTGGTAAAATAGCTGCATAAAATAGACGAGGATAAAAATTCACCCATTTTTATTTTACACGTTAAATGAACATATTATGTCACATTTAAAGCGTCACATTTTTAAAGAAATACATCTTACAACGTAGATATAAAAGGATGATTAATTTTACAATATGTGAAAGCATTAAATGGGGGAACTGTCACCCTGATGAACGTATGAAGGTTAATTAAGCGCGGAGAACATTTGCGCAACGGAAAAAGTTACTTTAAATAATCTGAGGAATCACTCTTTTCAGGGTAGTACACATTTTGGGGATATCGTTTTGAATTTGATCTATTCATTTTTTACATAGGTAAATGCATAAAAGCCAAGTAAATATCTGGTAAACAAATTCTGCTACTAGCGGATTACAAATTTGTTTATCGTATTGCGATTGAAATTTTTGGTTGGTCATAAAAGACTGTCTCCATTTTTGAGTTTTTTTCTAGCATGGACGAATTATAGTGCAATTTACCACTATATTTTAATTTTTAATCAAACATCGCATAATAGTCATTGTTTGAAATAAAATGTTGCTCAAGTTACATGAAACTAACAGATAGGAATTTTTTCTATTGTACTTGAATGAGATATATCGTAATAGATAACGAAGCCTGTGGATGACACGTACAAAAAACTACGTTATTGAGGCAAGTAATAGAATGAACGACATAGTAGATTAAGCGTAGTAAGTGCGTTTGATAGTGCGCTTACGATCTTTCTAGAATATAATGTGACGCAACTACATTTTCACTATAACAAACTCGAATTTTAACCTTGCGAATAGATAAGATTGATTGGATTGATTGAAACGAACTTTTCAAGGAAAGATAGTCAATATTTGTCCGATTCCGTTTTCCTGTCGCTCAACATCATAAGATAAATGACATCATGGAATTGCAATGCTGTGTTCCATGATTCAACGTGCACTTTGGATTTGTCACAAATATCTTCATACACAGTGATCGATCACTATGGATTATTTTTTATCATCGAAGCTCCGAGGACAGGAAAAATGAGGAAAATTTTTAGTAGCTCCGAAGCATCTATTAAAAGTATTCCGTCGAGTAAATTTAATTAATATCGAATTAATTAAGTAGCCGCGATGCAAAATTACTTCATTACCTTACTGTTTTCCAGCCATAATGAATGACAATGGCGGATGAAACGACACAGAATTATTCAATTCAATTATAATTTTCCCTTATTGCAACATTTTTAATTTGTCGTATGTACATGTACGCAGCGAGATTATTACTATTTAATTACGACGATTAATGGTTTCGTTTAATATTCAGATAAAGAGAAGATAATATTAAATGGAGTGTTTTGAACGTAGGAAGGGAAATATTAATTTTTAAGTTACAGAACATCTGAGGGAATTTTCGAACTATTAAAAATTCGGCGGCTTTTAAAACTTTTAACTTCTCGGAGATAACTTTAAGGCTTCGGGAGATTATCAGGAATTTTAAAATGGCGATTTGCCCAGAATTTCGAAGATTGCATGCTAAGTGGATTAAAAGAATTTTATGCAAACATACCGCCTTGAAAAAACTCTCTTAATAAAAGAACCCTTGAAAATAAGATTATAACTATCTAACACGTTTTCTAAAAACGGTGTTGACTTTAATTAAATAAGGATTAATTCAGGTGACATTTTACGTGATCATTTTCGATTAAATTATCGACTTCGTGTTATTCGATATATTTGATATCTTGCTTAGTTTTATTCTAACGAAAATTGAAACGTTTCAGCGAACAACAAGTATCATTTTCATTTATCTACTCCAAAAGAACTTTTAATCCCGATAAAATTTGGTAGTGACGCTGACAGCGAGCGCCACATTCAAAAGTCGTAACATCGCCGCTATTATCGATTTTCATACAACAAAAGTCGTTCAAATAGTATACCGCGAACCATTTTCGATAGCAATTGCTCAATAAAACGCAATTCTGTATACAGGGGAAAAAATTCGAGTTGTAATCGTACTTCTACCGCTCGAACATATGTTGCCATTTTAAAATATAATTGACCGTTGAAGAGAGACAGAGACATTCGAAACTCTAGCCGAAAATGGACACGCCATATCCCCTCGGAAAAAAGGCGGGATTTTTATTTTTATTTGAGGTCGCTAAAGCGATTATATGCACTCACTGCAGCGTTCTGCTTCCTTTTACGTCACGTTCGCGCCACATCGTTCTCATTCTCGGTACTTCCCCACTCTTTCTTTCGCGTGCGCCTTCGTTGTCTGTTTCGCTCGGGCTCACGGGCAACGTCGGGCCAGTAACGACAGTGAATTTCACCAAGTGTTCAGTGTTCCACTGGCTACGTAGTGGAGTAGGCGTTTCATTGTGTACGAAGCAACAATTTTTTTTCGGTAAGTTTACCCGCCCGCATTTACAATCATTGTTACGTGTTTGACGAACGAACGGCCGCGTCGAGAATATTCCTGCGAAATAACCCGTGGGAAAATAATACGTTTGTCGGCGGTCGCAACGAACAACGCAATTGTGTATGTGCTGTTTGCCAAGGTCAATCGATTGGAGCATCACAATTTCAATGCGGTGATTGCAGCTGACTACGAGTGATTCGAATAACTAAGAATTTAACTGTATCACGGTCGGGGCTCCTCGTGAAATAAATTGTGTTTGCTTGTTGTTACGCGACGCGTTTGAGGTTAGGCGCACCTGCTCCGATCCTTGGAGCGACGAGTGAGGTTAGAAAGTGTGTGTAAGACAAGGACGAACGTGGAAAAGGAATTTCGCGGTCGAATTCGAAATTCGGTGCGGGTTTTTTGAACGTTCCGACCTTGATACAGCGTATCGTTCAGTGCCAGTTTAAATAAATGATTTTGATTGTTGTGAGCTGCCGTTGGCTTTTGCACGTTTAAATCTGTTAAATGCTCTTATGAGCTCTAAATTGTTGTTGTCCTTGTCTATTGTTACTCATATATTTATTCTCTTAAACGAATATTTTCGGTATTTGATATGTTATTATGCATTGACACGTTTCTTTATGTTTTTCTCATATTCTGTATTGGCTGCGTCTGTTCTATTATTTATACTCCGAAATGAAACATCAGAATATTTTTATTATAAATTTGTATTTGTTTCTATTGTAGACAAACACGATAATTTGTAACATTTGATTTTCTATTATTCACCGACTGTATTGGCTCTATTATTTGTACTCCAAATCAAAGAATTATAATACTTCATGTTTTATGAGTCGCTCATTGTATTTGCTTCTATCATACACAAAAACGAACATTATCCACGGCATTTGTTCTATTATTTATACTCCAAAACCGAAAAAATACAATATTTAATGTTTCATTATTGGTTGTCAATATGTAATATTTTACTATCCGGTTTCAGTCATTTTTAATATTTTATTGTCCATTGACTGTAGCTGTCTGTATTATTTATACATGGAAAAATGTTTTTTTCTATCATTCATACCTTAAAATAAAATTTTTCTATATTCAATCTTTTATTAATTACTTGACCGTTTCGCAGTTTCGTAATACACTCATCGGATATTTACAAATGGTAGTACATTTGCATTACAATTTTATATGCAACGTATATATAACATTATTCATGCCGTTTTTGGGTTATAAATTATGTAATTGTCGCTTTATTTATGGTATTTTAAATTTTGTGAACGCGCTGCGATCCTATCGACGTTACGATGTTTACTTATGCATTATCATTACGCGTCACTTTATCGTTATGCAAATATTTTCATTTCTGATGTGGTAGACGTTTATTAAGAGACATTTATTTTGCTCTGTGTGCGTCGGTTACTAGATATTGAATTATTAAACCGATGTCCAATTCGACCACTCCATTTTCGTTACTTAAATATTATGTATATTCTTTCTATATTATTACTAAAAATATTACCGAATTTGTTCTGAATTGTTTGTTGATATTACTTTCGACGAATAACGAATGCAAATAATACACATCGTTATTAATATTTATGATACTTATTGATATTGATAAAACGCAAGATTAATCATTAACAAGTAAATTATTAACACTCTAGCTATTTTGATACTGTTGTTGGTAACAGTTTTCTTAATTATAATATTTTAATGATTAGAAACATCTTGCGATAAACGATGGCACAAAAACAAAAACTGTATACCACGATTTCTTTTGTTTTAGACAAAATAAGTGAACTGTTAACACTCTAGCTATCTTGATGCTGTTGTTGATAACAGTTTTTCTAGTTATAATATTTTAATGATTAGAAACATATTCCGTGAGAAACAAATCTAACAAAAATTATATACTACGATTTCTTTTGTTTTAGACCATGATCTCCAGTTCAACGCTGGGTACCCTGTTGGGGGTGATCTTTGTTATCTCTTCCATACCAAATGCAACCTCTTATACAAGTGAGTATATTATTAACAATAATATCCATTTTCATATTTATATTCCTTATTATTAAAATAGTATTTAAAGAGTGTAACAAATATTGTATATTCCGTTCTTCAGATATTTACATTATCTGCCTACACATATAAAAACATTGATAACTCGATTAAAAATTTGATTATTATTTAGCGCACATTAGTGTGAAATAAACATTACCTACTTTTGCAATGAGTGCGTAATTTCTGTTTCTGCCGAGCATTGTTGACAAGTGAAGAACGGTAGAATACAATTACAGGAAAGAATATAATATTTAATTCATGGGATGAGAACAGCTACAAATTGAACAAGAATATAACCAGACATTCTTCAATTCATTATGTTTGTTGGTCGATACAATGTCTGGATGAAGTCTGGTACACACGAGGGCGACGATTTTCTTCTTTGTTATTTGTTATTTGTTGAGCATTGTTAATAAGTGAAGAACGGTAGAATACAATTACAGAGGAGAATATAATAATTAATTCATGGGATGAGAACAGCTAGAAAGTTGAACACAAGAATATAACCAGACATTCTTCGATTCATTATGTTTGTTGGTCGATACACTTTCTGGATAAAGTCTAGTACTTCTTTGTGCGATTCACGCTATTCAGATAAAAATTGCATTCAAGTAGTAGGGTTTTACGTAATCCAGCATCGTTTGTTTGAAGGCCGCGTACGGAGACACCTTTTTTTCAGACGTATTCAAATTCGCTTTAACGGTAGAGGAATCTCGTTAATCGCTTCCACCGAGTTAACAATTATTGCTCCACCCTTTTCGTGCTATCATGCGATTTATTCGCCGGGTTTGCGCAACACCAATAAAACTGCCCGTCTCCGTTTTTGTTTCTGTTTTATGCGCCGTGAATCTTGCGCGTGCGTTTTGTCTACGGGGTAATTGTTTCAAGTTCAATATCCGTGATTTATCCAACGAGTCGTAAAACTCGAAATTCCCTCCCGTATAATTAAAACTATAGAGAAAGAGGTACATGTTCCAACGTGTATGGCGCGGTAATGGCGTTCACGTGATTGCTGTACAAAGTGACAATCTTGCCTTTGAAGTAGCTAATTGACTATAGTTATTGCGATAAGGGTCCCGACGTTGTTCATAAGTCAAGAAGTTTATTTTTAATGAGAACCTCCCAGCGGTCTGGAAGTTTTCACAACATGTTTCGCTCAGTATGAATGCATTTCTTATCTACGACGAATTCGGAAATAATTATCAATAATAGGAATATTATGCTGGAAAAGAAAAGAGATTAAATTACAATCTGATTTTAATTCAATAAAAATGTACAGTTCAGTCATATTGAATAAACTAATATGAAAATAAAAACGGACTAAAAAGTATAAAATAAGTTTTCGTAGACGCATGTCGATTCCTAATCTCGTACAGATAATGGTGAAAATTTGTGATTGTGAATTTTGAATTGCTATGAAAATATTTGTAAGATTTCAAACGGAAAACGTGGGGCGCATGAAATAGATAATCGATGCATCTTGCATAGCAATTCAAAATTCACAATCACAAATTTTCACCACTATCTGTACGAGGTTAGGAATTGGTTTGCGACTAGGAAAAATTATTTTATACTTTTTAGTCCGTTTTTAAAACATGGTATTTTTAAAAAATTTATTTTTATTTACTTTTTAACAACATAAATTATAGTAACATAGATTCTGTCTTGGTCTCTTTAAAGAAGTGATATAATAGATACGTGATAAAATAGCTGCATAAAAGAAACGAGGATAACAATTCACCCATTTTTATTTTACACGTTAAATGAACACATTATTTGAAGATCTCATTTAAAGCGTCACATTTTAAAGAAATACATCTTACTACGTAGACATAAAAGGATGAATAATTTTACAGTATGTGAAAGTATTGAATGGGTGAATTCTCACCCTGATAAACGTATGCGGGTTAATTAAGCCGCAGAGAACATTTGCACAACGGAAAAAGTTACTTCAAATAATCTGAGGAATCACCCTTCTCAGGGAAGTACATTTTGGGGATATCGTTTTGAATTTGATCTATTCATTTTTTGCATAGGTAAATGCATAAAAGCCTAGTAAATATCTGGTAAACACTATTCTGCTGCTAGTGGATTACAAGTTTGTTTGTTGTATTACGATTGAAATTTTTAGTTGGTCGTAAAAGATTGTCTCCATTTTTGAGTTTTTTCTGGCATCAACGAATCATAGTGCAATTTGCCAGTATATTTTAATTTTTAATCAAACATCGCAGAATAGTCATTGTTTGAAATAAAATGTCACTTAAAAATGAAATAAGATATCTACGTTACAATCGAAGATCGAATTTGAAAAATCAGGTTTGTTCCTTAAAATTATAGACAGGGTGTCACGAAAATAATAACATAATAAAACATTGACGCTTCGTTTTCAACGAAATCGTGTGTGAAAATAAGAATTGTTGTAAAATACAATGAAGTCTCGTTCTATTTGGTAGAATTTGGCTGATGCGTCTGATCATGACCTACCAGCTCTACTTCTTGCATATACATGATACATATCATAATACATGAACCCAACGGGTTTTTAAACTAGTTTTTCTTTAAAACGTGTAGTCGAACAAAAAATGTTATTGTTCTTTTTCGACTCATTTTTGCGCGTTTTGATCAGTTTGATAGTATTTGCATACTAAAATCGGACGTTTCTCACGTAACAGCCTAATATCGGCGACGATCGGCAAAACTTTAATTGATCTTTTTGAATAAAGCTTCCCGTTTAATAATATCATCTCGACGCATCTGTTAGCTGGGTGTAAATGTGATGGCGTTAATGCGATATAAAAGATTAGAGAAACTTCGCCGGTATGAATTAGTTGACTTGAATCCCCTCCGTTGAAATCGTATTAAGTTTACACACATCAGCTTTAATCTTGATCCTAATTAGCTTTTGTGAGGGGAACAGGGGTACTCCGTTGATCGTGAAAAAGCTCCCAGGTTTCAAATGCAATCAAAACTTTGGTGAATAATTATTAGAGCTTCTGGAAGTTACTGTATTCAACTTGAAAAACTTCATCTCGCTCGTATGTATTACAAATTGTATATATACCTGCGAGATTAAGCTTAAGTGAAATATAATGGAAATTAGATGTATATGTATTTATCAATTATATAGCAATATTTTTGTACTGTGAAAGGGCTTCGATTATGCGAATCAGTAAATGAGAGATCTCGAAAAGACAGTCTCCGATGGTTAAACGAGATTAGTTTTGCTAACTGCATATGTTATAATTACTATGCTTCGTATACGTACCCTCATATATTTTGAGTAATATATCACATTTCTAATTACTAGACAGCGGATTTTATGCATTTAGAAATAGTTTTATACGATATTCAACCTATTGAACATATTAAGAGAGTAATTAAATTTTTATGTCGGTCCGATTTGTTGCAATTCAGGCGGGAAATTTTTAGTTTGCATAAAGATTCGCTGTCTACTAGTTCCATAGTCTTGTATTTTCAATAAGTAATTTTAAAACTGTCCGATTACCCGAACCACCTTGATCCGAATTAGTGTGGATAATTGACGTCCTACGGTATGTATTTTTCTTCTAGTTAATCATATTCGAAGGCTAGCTTGATATGAACTTGTGAAAGATAAATTGAAAATGTTGTTTAGTCGATTCGATTTACATTTTTGAGGCGTCCCAAAATATTAATAACTCGGTTTGATGAAAACATTACGTGTAATAATGAATGAGATTACACGCTCAAAACGGATTATTACATGCAAATTTGTATTGTGCTAAAATGCATAACTAGCATTTCCACAATGCCCAAGAAATCGTATTATCTCTGCCGCGCAGGTAACGAGAATGTATCTTGATTACAGGTTAATTAAAATTACGTAACTCGTGTGATTCTCACTATACCAACATCGTTGTTGCAGCGTAGTAATCTTGTAGGTTATTTTATTTATTACTTTAACCAGTAGTTATTATTGACTGATTTGCGTCGATTCAAATTATTATTGGATACCATATAATTGCTGCGAAATTATATTGTTGAAATTGTAGTATGTTTGATTAATTGCATGTAATTAATTGCCTGACCTTAATTATAATAGAGAAATCAATATTGGTACAAAATGTTACAATCGTAACAGTGTGTAAACTAACTTTACAGCCAAGCAAACAGGAAATGTTTAAACATTAATTACGCGTTTATATCATCCCTTAGTGATTTTAATTAGAGGAAAAATCATGTATTGATGTCTGCAATTTTTTAAATTTTTCTATAAATAAATGCATAAAGATCCACTGTCTTACAATAAGTAATAGTTTCTCTTCAGGTATGTCTTACTTGGTTGATACCTTCAGTATTATATCAACTTGAAAATCATTGTATACGTATTTTAGTTCATAACTTTTTGTTGCCATATTTATTCATATTTTAATTTGTACTATTATTCTGATTTTATTATTAATAATTTATATTTTATTCTATTATTCTAGTATAATTCATACTATTGCATTTTTTAGCTCTTTTTTCACTCTACTGTCACTTTGGGTCACATATGGGGTTGCCTGCAAAGTTTTCTTGCCTTGTCAGTTTGATACTTCAAAATTCGACCAAGGAGGTAGTCGAACAAAATGAATAATATCGAGATTTAATGTAAAATTATTTACTGAATATTAGTTTTCAATTTCTTAACAAAAAAGTCTGTGTTCTCCAATTCACCGCAAACCTCTGGGATATAATATTAGATTTTATGAACGTTACTCTTCAAGACTACACTTTCAAAAGATGTCATTGTCAAATGAGTGACAGAAACGTTACACAAAGCTGTCAAAACTTTAAAAGAATCTAAGAATACAATCGAAGGATTTTGTTACTTTTGAAAATGTTTGAAAGAGGAAATACCATTTTCATCCGTTTCCCATTTCTCATGATCGACTTGGAAAACTTTTATTTTATAATGGAGCTCTTATAAAAAATTCTTATTTATTAAATATTCTTTTTTATTTGCGTATCTCTCAAATTACATCTCTCTGTCTTGATCGTCTATGGAACGATCCACGTATTACAAATTTTCATTATTAGTTCACACAATAGGGGCGCATTGTGTGCATGAACGTTGCAGGACAAAATTTCCATCGCGTAAATATGTAAATCTGTTTATGTCACATAGGCACCGTGGATATTTAGACACCTTTTGTACACGGCTTCACACTTCATTGAACCCCGTCAATTGTTCCTGCACCTTTTGTTTGTTCCCGAATACGATCGATCTAAAAGAGATATTCACGAGAGAATCATTAGACCGGTTTTAATATTCCTTCTTCGTTCACGCAATTTTCTCCCTTTTTGAGGAGTCTTTTCTAGACGTGGGTGGTTATGGGTAACACGATGCTGGGCGTTAACTCGATGGCTGCTCTCTCTCTCTCCTCTTTCTCTCTCCCTTCTTGTCTCCTGTCCTTGCGACCTTCTCCTTCTCCTGCTGGCTAGATAATTGAGAATCGATGGGGTTATATGGGGATGACACTGTGGTGCTCGAATAGAATTACGATTAGCGGCGTTACATCGATGAGAGGATAACGTCAGCTAAATGCACAATAGCTGCATGCGATCCGGAACAAGAAATCTTAATTCCGGCCGATACTAAATTATTATCGAATTGCAATCGCCATCATACACTTCTCAAGATTAATACACTGCTGTGCAAAAGAAAGAAGCACCCGGCCATATTTAATAGAAAATCGTAAAAAATCAAATAAGAACACGATAAGTTTTGAAAAAGGATTCTACTATTTAATCAAATAGTAATTATTGCGGATTATCTAATTCTTTAAATGTAATAAATCAATCATTGTACGATACAATTTCTACATCAAGTTATTGTTCCTGATTTTTTTATCTTATAATTAGACTGCGATGTTTATGCAATTTGCAATTTTTCTAGACGAATTTTAAGACAGCGAAATAAAATCAAATCTTGTTTTCAAGGTCAGTCTTTGTTGCACGGTAGTAGTCCTCGGTGATCTGAAATATATATAGAAATTTTACTGAATTCCATCGCATGTTATATTCTACCAGTTTTTGAAAATTTTCAGCAGTCATAAGTGCACGAAGATCCGCAGTCTACAGATAATTATACTAGGTGCTTCTATCTTTTGCACAGTAGTGTATATCGTAAGCATATCTGTAATTTTCGCTTAGTTCGGTGATTTAGTTTGTTAGACTCTAAAAGACCATGACCACTTTTTCTATAAAATCTTTCATTCACAACAGAATTTATACTCATTCGTACAAAAGAATAACATAAAAATTTTAAGGAAGAGAGACATACACTTGGACATCATTTTCTCAAAATTGGAGGTGTATATTCGAAAAAATGGTTTTAACCCGTCACTGCGTGATCTTTTTAATTGGGATGCAAAAAAATTGAAAGATTGTCAGTTTTTGTGTTTTATTTAAGGGAAAAATATTTTAAAAAATTAAAATGATATTTACAGAAAAGTAGACATAATTTAGAATAGCAATAAAACACATTCTTAGTTTACTATGTACCTGATTTCTTAACTATATCAGATATGATATCATTATGTAGCAAAGGGTTAATATTGAAAATGAGATGAAGAAATGTTGACTCATTAAGACGAACAAAGTACTTGTTTGATCAAGAGCAGCATTCGTCGGCAGAGTGGATATCCGAGCTGAAATTCGAGTAGCGAGTTGATCATTAATTGTCGTGGAGTATCGTATTTAGTTGTTAATAGAGTTACATTTCACTCGCTAAACAACAGGTTCATGTGTAAATTTAGTTACATTAGGCTCGGTTGCCGCGCCGCTGTCTGACATTTTGCTGGAACTTCGTGTGGGCGTGGAATCTTCAGTTAATGTCACTTACATGTAAACATATTTACTCCGTTTAATAGTTTCACGTTGCCGGGTCAATTAACCGCTCCTGCTAACCCATGATTATAAATATTCGGATATCCGGTGTACACGAAGAAAGTGTAATACATAACGACTACATGCTCTGCAACACATTCGCTCTCACGTGCTTGCAGCTTACTTATTGTTAGTACTCTACTAAACTTTAACAGTTTCGCCGTTGTACTTGTTTTTCACATTATTAATGGCATTGCTTTATAATCATTTTCTATTACAGTATTTTATCCATATAAGTCCCCAGTACGGGTCTGTCGAGGGATATTTATGCGCCAGGGACAGTATTCGTTGAATTTTGCCGAACGTAGAGAAGGACAGCTGAGCTCGAGAGGCCTCGGTCGTCGAGAAATGTAAACATAGCTAATCCAAATTTCCAACTTCGTTATTTTTCATTATTTTTTTATGGGAATTCGATAATCATATTGGTGGAATTTTTCTGATAAAAATCATACCAAATGTGATAAAATTCCAAAGATATTTACTTGTGTAATAGACAATTAAAGTTTTAGACGCAAGGAAGGAGAGTCACCGGCGACTGCGACTCTCTGCGCCTCTTTCTTTCGCATACGTTATCCTTCCTCGTGCCCGAAACTTTAATTGTCCATTATACAAGTAAATATCATCGGAATTATATCATATTTGTTGTGATTTTTATTAGATAAATGTCCCAAATATGGTCATCGAAGTCCTATAAAAAAATAATGAAACATAAAGAACTTAGAAATTCAATTACTAAGTATTTGAATCAAATGTGTAATTTAAATACAATATAATTCAACTACAATGTATAATTGAAATACAATATAATTGAAGGTGTGCCGTAGGCACGTCACGAGCAGGTAGTAAATTTATAAATAATAAATTCCATCTGTTTAAAACCTTTACATGGATTTTTCAACCTCCTCTTGCCTATTACTTCATTTTTCATAATTCAATTACAATGTATTTTATAATTGTACTCCATTGCAATTACGAATTACATTGTAGTTTAATTAAATGAAGATCCGAATTATAAATTACAATATAAGTGAATGACAATGTAATTCAATTACTTTGTAATTATAATTTTGGAGTAATTCAATTACTTTGTAATTCTAATTTTGGAGTAACTCAATTGTAATTCTGCACAACTCTGCTTCTCGGCGACTGAGGCTTCTCAGATAAAATACTATAATATACTTTTTTGAAACCTCAACTGTTTGTCTCATACACTTTTCAACAGTAGGATAATCAATAAATAAATGTCAATTTATATTTAAAACCTAGTTGCTTGTAAGTTTTCTTTAATCTTTTATACAGGATGGCCCATAAGTCATCTTCGCACTTGGAATATGAATAACTGTTTTATTTTTTTTAACCATTTACTTTAGTGTTCATTGTGTTTAGAGTACATTCGATGGAAATATTTTTCAATCAGAAAGGAAAAATAGCGTCACGTGGATGACCCTCAGTTTGCTGCTTCGCGTGCGGCGACTGTTTCCACTACATTTTGTATCACAGCTTTCAATGTTTCTAATCCCAGAGCATGAATTTCTTCCTGGATATTGTCCTTTAGCTGTTGTATTGTTCGGGGCTTATTAACGTACACTCGTTCCTTCAAATATCCCCATAGAAACATATCTGGTACGGCCGGAAGGCCAGTTGAAATTGGAAGCCCGAGAAATTAAAATAGCGAGTGTATGCCCTCGGCGTTTGAATAATGAAGCACTAATTTTTAAAACAAAATTCAATTATTTTTGCTCGATGTTCTGTTATAAATGTTTTCATTACGAATGTCCAAAGATAGAATTTTAAAGTCATCTCAGAAAAAGTTATACGACTATTCAATGGGAAGGCGACTATACACATAATATGCTATATATACTGAATGGTTATATTATCATATAATTTATAATATAATACTCGCGATGGTAGTAAAACAAGTGAATATTTTCTGTGACAGTTTGTTTTACAAAAATTTAATTGTTTATGCGGTTCTATTGAAAACTATTTACTTACATATTAGAAGAGTTGTACTATTTAAAGATGAATATAAATTAATAATAAAATTAATAATTAATTTTTATTAATAATTAATTAAATATTAATAAAATACAAAAACTATTAAAAGAATTGCATTAGTTATTTTTCAAATCTTCATAATTTCACTGCTTGCTGTTTGCATGTCCGCGACAGCTGTTACTCAAAATGTCATCGGCCTGTAGCGTGTCAACGTAACTTCGATATCCGACAAGAAATATCTTATTTTCTTCGTGTGTACATGCTACACGCTATACTTTTCTACAGCCGTTGGACAAAATAATGGAAACGCTCCTCATAAGTTGAGTGTTGTGCTTTTAGGATGTAGTAGCCATGAAAAGGTACGTTAAACCGATTATTAGCTAGAAAGCCATTTCGAAATGAAACAACACTGTGTGGTTCTTAATCCTTTTAAGACAGTATTTTTTTAAGAACTTCTACAGCGTTGTGTATATTGTTCTTCCTGCTAATAGGATTCTACGAGGTGCTATTATGCTAAAAATACCTGGTCGAAGTGGCTGGAAGCTGTGCTACACATTTCTACCAGCAGTATTCATGTGTGTGTGGCTCAAATATACACTGCTTCACAAAATGAAAGCAAGACTGAATTATTACCGAAAAATTATTGATATTTTAATTACGCAACTTTGGACGCTGTGCTCATCTTAAAGAATTAATACTTTCACCCTGCAGTTTCCTTTTTTTTAAATCCCTTTGCTTTTATAAAAATAAGAAAAAATTGAGATCTTTTCGTCTCTTTCTCATTTTCCAATTTGAACATTTACAAATTTGGACAGACAGTATATGACTGAGAAATTTCATTAAATACTATTGGAAATTCAAATGTTTTTTATAAAAAAATTTCTGCGAAAAGATTTGCAGTTTAATACTTCGGAACAGACTGCGAATATGTTATATATTTTTGTAGAAAATAGATAAAGACGTGGAAATGTTTTGATGATAATATCTTGTTAACTATTACACAGAAACTAGGACGTATAAATAAAAAAAGTCAATACTTTACTGATTCATAATACAAGTCTTTTTGTTTAAAGAAATCAAGTAATACATTGGTATTTTGTAAAACTTTATACATAGCATATACATACAATACATGTATAAACATAAAGGACATTTTCTGCATTTTTATACTATTTAAATAAACATTACGATTTCGAAATCGAGAGAAAGAATTAATATTTTATTATTTAAAATACTAAAATAAGGTACGAAAAAGATGATTGAATATTTTTTTACTTCTATTACTAAATGAAGTTAATTGATGTACTTCATAAGAGACCTAATTCAATCGACCTAATTCGAGGTTGAAAAATCTCAAACATCAGTGAGTCTACCATCTCCGTAATAAAGCACGTTTAGTGATTTCGAACGCCATCGCTAAAAATGCATTCATGAAAAAATTGAGTAGATAAAATTGAAAATTGTTGAAAAATTAAAAAAATTGAAGATATCAATATATGATTTCTTCTATATTAAAATAATTAACACTATACCTAACCCACTGGTCGGCCAAATGACCGGTTTCATATTTTTCATGAAGTTGCTTTCATAGAAATTGACTCGATAAACTTCTTTATCCAAGCACATATTGTAATCAAAATTGCACAAAATCTAGATAACTAGAAAGCCTTGTCATTTTTCTAAGGTAGAAGTAACAATTTAATCGTTTTCAGTGTTCGGTAGATTTAGCGTTAAGAAAAGAAACAACATTCAGTTTAGTTTCTATATCTTGCAATCGATGCAGACAATTCTTATTTCGCATAAAGATCCGCAGTCTACTAACAACGATGATGCTTTCTCGAATCTTGGTACACATATCTACCAGCCGAAGCGAAAGAGCCTCAACATCCGACAAAACTGTTTCTAATGCAGGAGGGAAATGTGGAAACATTTTATCGCGGCTGTATAGAGTACAGGAGCAGTATAGGCAGACAAAAGTCCGGCAAACTGTGCAACCGTGTGCTTGGAACTTCAGTATAAAACCACGATCGTGTAAATATTTAATGCGGGCACTTTACCGAAGTACGCATCGTTCTGGTATAGTTGTCGGGGCCTCGGCTCGGATTAAGGTATCCAAATGATTGAGCGTCAGAGGCTCTGATATAAATTCCATTTATGACACGTGCCTCCCCGCGAGCGAAGTTTTAATGAACCGTATCCAATCGTGGGATCATGGCTTACTACTCGAACTTTTGCCACTAAGCGGGAACTCACAAAGCGTTACTACTCTGTCCACAGAATACGGGAGGACATGCAAGGACATCGGCTGCATGAGGGACGAGGTCTGCGTGATGGCTGAAGATCCTTGCTCGATCTACCAGCGGGATAACTGCGGTCGTTATCCGACTTGTTCGAAAGCTCATCCAGGCGGTAAGAATGCAGTTGACCCTAGCCATAAATACGTTTCATACATGCCGTGTCTCGATCAAGAATGAACGCGCGAGAGGAGCAATCGATTTAGACGCTTCGTTAACACGTTCCACGACGACGATGACGCGCCGCGTCTTTTTATATCTGACACCGGTACTTGATGACGTGCATACCGCGTCTTTTTATATACAAAATTGTTAATCAATGACCCACCGAAGTGCGTCCTTTTAGCTCCGATGACGAACTGCTGCGTCCCTCCGCGTTTAGACCTGGAAACTGATGACGAGTTGTTGCCTGTTTAAGACGAGAAGCGGTGACGTCCTTCTACGTCATACAGCTCGCAACGGAGAATCGATGGCGTGGTATACGTACCACGCGCTTATGGGATTCTAATAATTATAGTTCATGAACAACAAACTTCCCCGTCGTCAACTCTGAGATCGAGAACCGCGTACTATATCACGGTTTTGTGGTTCTAATGATTACAGTATGCGAACGACTGATACGCTCTTAACGTTATTTTCTAAGCACTATGAAGACTCTGAAACTATGGAATTTTTTTTTTTATTAGAAAATCTCATATGAGATTTATTTCAACATAATTACAAATAGACGAAATACACCACATACAAAACAGAATATAATAATTACAAAGTAGAATGTGGTTATTAGAGATACACAGATATTTTAATACAGACATATGATTAGTTGGAACAGTATAGACAAAACTTATACTTTAAGACCACAGCTCTTAAAAAATGATAACATGTAGTGACAAGCTTTTATATTTGGTTTGAGGAAAGGCTCAAATTAATGAATAAACTCAGCAAAATAAATTTCCAGCTTCCAATGGATGTCTCAATATTAAACTATGGAATTGCATCGATCAGACGTGAAATGCTAGTTCCACGTGCTAATTAGTATTTCCGGTCACGACAGTGTTGACTGTATGCTTTTGCGTGGATTATGTTGCTTTTATATTGAGATTTTGCCATCTACTGGAACAGTGGAAGTTTACGGAATATTCTATGAGTATTATTAGTAAGACTTTCGTAAAAATGATCTGTTTTTATACCTTCAGAATAGTTGGCGTAATTATTTTGTAGAAAAAACTTTTACTTTTGTAATTACAAGCCGGATATTAATTATGTCGGTGTTGGATTATTATGTTTTCTGAACATTGCTTTTGAGTACATAAATTATTGATTGCTGAACTGTCATTCGATCAATTACGGGCTTATTAACGTTAAATCGGTGCATGACAGTTGACGACTAACCGCATATGAAATTATGCGATTTTTGATCGATAGTGTCGATAAATAACGTGTGAACATTTTGGTAAACGTAAAGTGCATTGCGTCAATTATCGTCTTCGATTGCGGCGAAACAATTATTACGGAACAGTATGAATAATTGCTGACGAACACGAATTCTATAAACAGTTATACTATCGAAATATTGCCAGTTACATTACTGTCAATTTTACAGTAGACCTTTCATTCAAATCCTAATTAAACAGCCTCGAAAAATCGTGGAGATTTTTACGTCCTTGCGAAGGGCAGAGTTCAGTCTTCAAATCTATCATTGATCGATTCTCCAAAACATTTTTTTACGTTTTCAAAAATTCTTCCGTTGGTAGTATTTTCTTTGGAAATATTTCTTCAGTTTTTCACCCGTCATATTGTGCAAAACTAATTTATGTTAGAATTAAAATGTGATCAAGTTTATCGTACTATTTTTTTTAATGAAATTATCACGGATTAAATATCGACGATTCTTCACAAATTGAAAATGTAGTGTTCAAGTACTTTTTAGATTCACTATAATTCATCAATAGATCTTCTGCAAAATAAAATTTTGCTAAATCAATTGTAAGAAGAAATCTGTCAATAATCTGAATGAGTAAAAAATATTATAACGGTATTCCTAAATTCGTCTAGTATCTTCACAGATTTATCCATTTTTTGTAAGAAGAATTTAATCTGTCAATAATCTGAATGAGTCTAAAAAAATATTATAACGGTATTCCTAAATTCGTCTAGTATCTTCACAGATTAATCCATTCTTTGTAAGAAGAATTTAATCTGTCAATAATCTGAATGAGTCTAAAAAATATTGTAACGGTATTCCTAAATTAGTCTAGTATCTTCAAGGATTTATTAATTTCTTGTAAGAAGAATTTAATCTGTCAATAATCTGAATGAGTCTAAAAAATATTGTAACGGTATTCCTAAATTAGTCTAGTATCTTCACAGATTTATCCATTTTTGCCATGAGCGCATAAAATTCATAGTCAACTCATAAAAATAGCGTCCGACGTAGCCTAAAATTTGCGTCACAGGCTTCGTGTCCTCGATCAGATTTAATTTCTCAACTTACATTGGCTGGAGTCTGGATTCCATTTAAGGAGAATCAGGTTGACCTCGGCGTCTCCTTAACATTTCCGACTGAAAACTGCGTCCGCCTCTGCGGTTCGTTCGCGCAGGACGCGTTTCCTTTTTCCGTTCGATTAAAAACTAATCCTGCGATTTCGCAAGAGACGTTTAGCATAAACGCACGATGAATCTCATTTGCAGAGGCCAACTGTGCAAGTACCGTCTGCGGGGAGAACGAATACTGCAAGACCGAGAACGGAGTGCCGAAATGCGTGAAGAAGTCAACCGCGATCGGTGAGTCTTTGAACACGACCCTGTTTATTAGTCCGTTAATTGTGCATGCACGAAACTCGAATGGAAATCGAAGAGCATGACCGAGTGTCGACGGGCGGAATGCTTAAAACTAAATCATTATGGGTGCAGAGAGGCATACAATAGCGCCAGAAACCGTGCTGCAATGGCTTGAATGGCTCGCGAATACTATACCCCATCTGAAGCATTAGGGCCACATAGTATTCGGGACTTAATTCTGTGATAATTCACAGCGTTCCGAGCTACGTACTGGGATTAAATTATTTTCTAATTACATGTCCTCACAACAACCGTGCGCAATACGACGTCCCGGCATCGTTTCGAAATCAGATTCGGCTAATTGAATTTTAAGCTATTGTATGCCTCTGTACGGTGTGCTGTACAGATGCTCTGCGCTTTGCTTCTTGCTATTTTAATTGTTTTCTCATTTTTATAAATCTGTTCTCTCCGTAACCTCTGGTCTTCAAGTGTTTCCTTTCTGAAAATTATGCTGGAACTAGCGCGAACACGATTTTTTAAATACTTTCGCAACTGTTGATTCGAATGCAAGCATATGAAATGATGAAGTACGATTCCAGCGGTAACAATAGGCTCGCCGGAATTAAAGAAGCTTGGAAATCACGCTGAGCGCGAATTATGCTGATACGTGTGCACTTTATTGAAATTTCCGGCGCTCTTGATGCTGTGAAATTGTGGGCTGCTGCTTCGTGATACTCTCGTCTTTTCTGATTTGTTAAAAGTTGGAATCTATGGAATCATTGTTTTTGTAGTATTAAATATTTTATAATAATTACCATTATTTTAAACCCCTTTTAATAAAGGACTTTAAAATTAACCCCTCGTGAAGGAGATTCGGCATAGATTCTGATAAAAATGTATGTTAATTTCCTTTAAACCGAAATAAAATTCTACTTTGGTTTTATTAATATACGGCTATTGGAGAACATATAGAAATACAATTTATATAAAAATTCTGCGTTTTTAGAAAATTACGATCTATAAAAAAAGTTCAAATCACTGAAACCGTAAAATAAATTGTAGGGTAAGGGGTTAATCACTTGTTTAAAATTGATTGTATTTTAGCCAATACACATCACTTCAAATTTTTATGTTAGAGCAAAGACTGTAACATTTTGTTATACAGAGTTACAAAATTTGCGGCAATCATTTGAAATGGACGAACGCAATTCGCAACCTCGTATTTTGCCATAAACTAGATATTCTTCTACTGGTACCTTAAGATCAGAGTTGTGCTAATTCAATTACATTTTAATTAAATTAAATAATTAAAATACAATGTAATTCAATTACTAAGTATTTTAATGAAATGTGTAATTGAAATACAATATAATTGAAGGTGTGCCGTAGGCACGTCACGAGCAGCTAGTAAATTTATAAATAATAAATTCCTTCTGTTTGAAACCTTTACATGGATTTTTCATAATTCAATTGCAATTACGAATTACATTGTAATTTAATTGATTAAAGATCTGAATTAAAAATTACAATATAATTGAATTACATTGTAATTACATTAATTTGTAATTATAATTTAATTTAATTAGTTTAAAGTCGATCTATAAAACTCAATATTTCTCGTACAGCTGAAGTAGGTGTTATTTATCGATCGAATAATTTTACTGATTAATAACTCGAACAAAATGACATTTACATCATCTAAAAACATGTTGATAACCTTTCAAAGTTTCGTGAAACTTTTAACATTTAGAATAAAGTTTTGGAACGTTACGTGAGCTATTAAAAATATACTCAATTTTTCCATCCAGTTTTTTCGTACGAGGCTATAACTAACAAAGTTGTTTAAATGTTTTACATACATTCTACGATTTACTCTTTATTGGAATAATTCTTTTTATTTTATGGTGTCTGTAATTGATCGCATTTTGAATCTCAGTTCCTGAGTTTTGTTTCCATTAAAATCTAATTGGCCTGGTTACATAATAACAAAAGAATAGTACCAATATAAACTGACATATTAATAAAATTGTTTCGTTGAATAGCAGAATTTTTGAAGTTGGAAAAGTGCTTTCGAGAAAAACTCATTTAAATATTTCACTATTGATATGTTGTAACTTGATTTGCATTCTTCAAGCGCCTAAAAATATATTAATTTCACAAATTAAGAGAAATCCTTTAGAAGATGCAGACAAGAAAAAATCGATTTTTCGAAAATGAAATACTTCATTTATATGGTCTCCGAAAAGCTTTAATTACGAAATCATGCTGGAGAGAGTGCAGCATAAATTTTGTTAGGTTTTGTTCATATAAATTTAAAAATAATTCAATGTCAGTCTTTGATTATAATTACTCCACAATATTGAACACAGTCAACCTGGAAACATTATCTGCTCAAAGAAGAGTATCCAACCATAGTTTTATTTTTAATTGAATTAATAATTATACTGATTATTGATTGTCCATCTCTCTTTATGCAAATCAATTTCTACGTATCTAAACGTCTATTGAGATCTAAAGCTTGATTTCAAACACTTCAAACCAGATCTACATATGGATTAATCAATCCAATAAATCGTATTTTTGCTGACTCTAGCACTCTCTCTAACCGTATTGATTTTTTAGTGGGTCTTCTCACACTTTTAAAAGACATTTACGTAGGATCATCGGATAATCCCATACCTTTTGTACAATGAGTTTTTGTGCATGTCCCTCCTTTGTTATTTTAATTAAAGTCTTTTTTCTACTGTGAGAGACATTTATGTGAGAGAGCTTCGGTCCGTTTATGAATAAATAAATGAATTCTAGGATATCCCTTTAAATAATTGAGTATCTGTTATGAATATTCAGAGAGGTTTATTTCTATTTGAAGAGCAAAATTTTGGTATAGACATTCTTCGCAACTTCATGTCACATTTTGAAGATTTTTTCGACGTGTCGCGAGACCGTATGGAAAAATTAATTTGTAAACCTGAGGTGTAAAGCGGGATGTAATACGTCCTCGAAAACTCGAGGAGCC
The DNA here is from genome assembly GCA_028455595.1 of Lasioglossum vierecki. NCBI lineage: Eukaryota > Metazoa > Arthropoda > Insecta > Hymenoptera > Halictidae > Lasioglossum > Lasioglossum vierecki. Next base: position 5,716,149 of record CM052337.1, on the reverse strand, counting down.
TGGAGTGTGCAGAATTTTTTTCTCTTCTCAACATTTGCGAACACGACCTTTCCATTATCGTCCACCGCCACTCGCGAGCGTGTGTAAGCACGCGTACACTCACGCAGCATTATAGGATATTGGAGAAATTGCTCTCGAACGTATAAACTTTTAGCATCCCGCCGATATGAAAGCAAAAGCGTATCACCCTGGTCGGAATTGAAATTAACTTTTCGTGAGTGCTTTATGTGGCTGAGAACGAAATTCCCCGCATTTGTATTTTCAATTTTTAATGTATTTCTTCGTAACGTCGTTAGCCAATCAGTTGGAATTTTTTAGCAGTAGCTTTCGTTTTAACGAAAAACTTTATTGCGCTCGTAGATTTTACTTTAACAGTCAATGCAGTCTTCAAGCTTCAGTTAAACTATCAAAATAATCTCGTTTGGACACTTCGTTGTCAGAAACTATTAACTAAATTAGGTGATGAAAATTTCGAACAAAATCTGCTGAGTATGTACGTGAATTCCCTTTACATTGAACTGAAATTCAATTTTATTATAGTCAATATTTAATATTGATTAAATTAATATAAATATTAATTTTTTTCTTTTAGTAAATTATAAACGTTAAAGAGATTCTATTGATTGTAATATAATTATTAGGCGGCATTTTCAGTATTTATTGTTGACACATTACTAGTGGGCACGTATTATTTTTGCAATAATTTCTAGAATATATTAAATGTGACCAAAAGTTATAGTCTTTTTTTTCATTTTCTGTTATTTATACAAGGTATACGAAGGTATCCATACTGAAGTTGTTTAGACAATTCGTTAAACAAAAAGATGGACGATTGCAACCATTATAATAGTAAAACTTTTTACATGAACGATTGAAAATTATCTACGGAACTTAATGATGAAGAAATAAAACAGATCAAATAAAAATTCTTAGTTTATTAATAATTAGAGCGACTTTGTCTCTTATGGGTCACATCTTAGCTATACCCATCAGTATCAGACGAAATTATCGCTGAAAATTTTATTGTAACATTTTATTACTGACAAAAATACTATGCTTCTGATTTTAATAAATGTAGATCAATACGTTGGGTAGGATCAGAAATTTTCTTCGAAGCTGATTAACCACAGCATGACATTTAAAATAATAGTTACTTGATCCACGTAAAAAGGATTTTTCTGAAAACTTCCTTACACTAACATACAACTACACCGCAAAGAAAGTTTCAATGAAAATCGAAATTGTCTAGAATGCTTGTTTTGGAATACGTAGTAAAAGGATTGGAACGAATTAGAACGTGAAGCAATGCTTAAGCTCATGTTCTATGATGTTTTATTGTATGGTTCAGAACAGTATGATGAAAATCGAACAGCATAATTTTCCTGCACCGTGTCAAAGGTAAAATTACACGCAGCAGCATGTGCTTTCTTCTCGCTCCCCTAACGCTTGCTCGATAACTTTTGCATATGTAACACAGAACGAAGTAACCGCACAATTTCGGAGCCCCGGCCGCACCCTCATTAAGCTAACTCCATTAAAACGAGTCACTTTAAAATCTCCAATTTCCCGTGAAAGGTTTTCGGCCTGGTACGCGTGTGTGTAGACATAGTCGGATCAAAATCAACTGGTCGCTCAAGGCCAGCACAGAGAGTGCCTGTGCCAGGTTATCGTCGGAGGATCTCGCTGTACAGCAGTATACATATAATGAAAATCATGCCAGGGGGAATAATACCTAAATTAAAAGTAGTCCGGACCGGCGACCAGTCAATTTTCATCCAACCTTTAGTCGTAGCCAGGGCATCCTCTATTTTCCCAAAGGACTTGGCCCCTGTTTGCTCCAGAAATGTGTTTTCTGTTTCGGCTGGTTTCTGATTTATCAGTATCCAATTTTAACCTCGTCCTTGATATACTATGTTATCAAGGTCCGTCATCTTGACTCCGACTTTGACGAAATTAGCGGCAACGAACGATCCAAGTTATGGACCGTTGACGTTTCCGTTTTGAACAGTAGGAAACCACGGTGCCAATGCCAATATCATTCGATCATTGTCTTGCTTAAATTAGAAGATGCGATTATTTCATTCAACAGTCTTCGGTTGTGTCAGATTAAACTTTGATTGAAGATTCATGGCTACACTAAAAATTAAGAATCAATTACTAAACATTCAGGTATTATACCAATTTCATATCCAGAAAATTTAAAGAATCACGGGGAACGGAAATATTCCACGTCGGAAGAAATGTGTAATTTTCGAGTTGAACTATCTCCGAGTGCAAATGGTAAATTCCTCAAAGACAATAGGATTTCTGAGCACAACACACAGGCGTGCAAAGATCGAGGTTGTGCTTCGAAAGAGGTAGCCAATCATAGTGATTCGTAATGTCGATCTTCTTCTGTGCCTAATTGCACCACCACGAGACCCAGAACTTCTAACATCACGTTGTGGGAATGTACTGAACGAGGTTATACTTGTATCGGCATTGCATCGTGCTTTCTTAGGGTAAAAACTGGAAACTTTAATGCTTCGTAACTAATAAACGAACCCTCGCCGCCGATTCTTTCAAAGTTAGGGGCCTTGAGACCTCGACAGCATGTATCAAGGTCCAGGCGGAAGTTCGACGTCGAAATATCAAACACGCGGCTGTGTTTCCTTGTCACACGTATCCGTTGCGTGAACGCGACCGACGATAAGCAAAGCCGACGCAGAAAAGAGGACAATCTTTTCAGGGTACGATTCGGCGGGCGTGTCTTACGTGAACGGGCAACGAAGCAACACCGACGATAAGACCAACAGCAACAGCGCTAGCAACTCGAACCCCTTCGCGAACGCAAACGCACCCCCGGCACCCGCGGACCCAGCAGGTGGGTACCGGCAGGTGAATTCCGACCGAAATCTGGGCTACCCGGCGTACCCCAGTAACAGCGGTTCCAACAGTGGATACCCACCGTACCCGAGTAATAGCGGCTCGAACAACGGATATCCACCCTACCCAAGTAACACGGGCTCGAACACTGGCTCGAACAGCGGATATCCACCCTATCCCAGTAACACCGGCTCGAATAACGGATATCCACCTTACCCGTCCAACAACCGAATGCCAATGCCTGGATATCCCGCGCCAAACTATCCCGGCTATCCAGGAGTGCCCCAACAGTATCCCGGATATCCGCAGCAACCCTATCCTGGCTATCCGAATTATCCTCAGAACCGAATGAACCACAACGTCTACTCCACCTATCGTAAAAACAACGGCGTAGTCCAGTCTGCGTCTTTGCTGACCATCTGTCTGGTCAGCCTACTCGCGATCGTTGCCGGTAGGTCGTGATCCGCACAGCCTCCAATTCGGACGCTTTTGTTATCGTAAGAATACTGTACGATTCCTTCCATTGTTATATGTACCGCGAACCCTGGAGTATCGAGAAACTGGCATAACGCGAAGAAATTTGTTTGTCGAGTGCAGCAGCTGTAAATTGATATACCGACCAGCTTGGAAATTCCGGCACTGCCCCGAATCGGGTTGATTCGAATTTTTCATTTGCGCGTTCTATTGTTTTCGACGGCAATTGATTGTCGGGCGCACGCGGGTTTTATCGCCGCCTGGTTAAATACGGTCGTCATAATCGACCGAGAGCTAATCCGCGCGCGAAGATATATAATTTTTCAAAGATGAGTCCGTTCTCGGCCGTGCCAAGATTTTCAGCGCACTCTGTATACCAAGTGAATATAGTAGAATAGTTCGATGATGTCGACGGGGGATTTATTTATTTATTTTTCTTTTTTTTTGTGTGGAGTACTAAAATCGAAGGATGGAGGGAAGATATTTGAAATAGTAATTTGGTATATAAATCCGTTTTGGACTTCAGTATACTCATTAATGTTAAGAGGTTACTATGAAAGGAATTTTACACGGATGTATCCAATTGAACACGATAGTATTACTCAGAATTGTATACGCTCTCTTATATGGAAATATTGATATTGTTTAACGCTGGTAGGACATTGAGAAAGCAATCGTCAGCTACACGATGATTTTGACAACTGGCTCAAGCTATAGTACTTGTACAATTGCATTTCAAACCTGTTTGATAATTGTTCGGAAGAGGGGATTCTCATTGATTTCAGTGATCTTGAAATATGTTATCAGTGAACTGGGGATTTTATGCATTTATTACGAAAATTAGTGGGTGTAATTTAAAATAGCAAAAGTATTGGACACAATAGCGAAGGAAATAAATTTCTAATTAGTTATGCATTTATGATAAAAATGAATGGGTGTAATTTAAAACAGCAAAAGTATTAGACACAATAGCGAAGAAAATAAATTTCTAATTCACTCCAGTTTGTTGCAATTCAAGTGAGAAATTTTTATTTTGTATAAAGATCCGCAGTCTAATTATCAATATACATATGTACAGTAATGTAGTCGTTCCACAAAATTGTTGAACCATACCAACAATGTTTGTTCAGGCCTAGTTAGACAGAATCATCGTGTTGAAATCACTCTTTCAGAAAGTTATAACATATTTTCATAATGATGCTTTCGGAACGTTATTTTTGTGCAACTGTATAACTCAGAGCTGGGTAAAAAATTATTTTAAGCAGTGAATATTTGTATATTTTATTCGGTACACAGTAAGTTCTTAAAATAATATTTGAAACATTTGGATTTCGTTTCTATCGAAATGTTCTATTGATTTTAATTTATTTCCTTTACTTTAAAAATAATTGTTGGCAGTAATGACTCGTATTTAATACATTTATGAGTTTAAATAATTTTCTGGATTATTTATATAATCATAAGTTATGAGATAGGAATCGTCACAAGTAATGCGACTTTTAAAACCGCGCAAAACAAGATATTCAAATTTAATATTTTTCATCGCAATTATTTAGAGCTGGTTTCTGCCATAATTTCTTCTACCACTTCGACAATAGAACCTTCCACTTTTTAAGTAAAAGAATAATGGAAAAAGCGCGTTACTACGAAGTACTTCTTTAATATCAGATTGTTACAATAAAATATTTTATTGTAACAATCTGATCGGTGGTTCAAATTGTGTTAAAATAGAAATGTTTGATTTTGCAAAATTTGATGTCCCGTTTCCAGTTTCGCTTAAGCAGATCAAATATTGAGACATTAAATAGTATTTAAAATATAATATTCATTTCGTCAAATACTACCCAGCACTGATATAACGAATAACGATGTCAGAGAACGTGCGTACAGGTTTGTTAATGTTCTGCAAAAGAGGAAATACATTTATAATCGTGACGCTTTGTTAAAACGATTGCTACAGTAAACTTTCAGTTTGCTAGTCTTCCATTTAGTTACAACGGAGTCTGATTAATCGTTATTATGCGCATTTCTTTCCGTAGAAAGAAAGTGGTTCAAAGTCAACTCGACGCGAAAGCTTGAAATAGCTCTTTTAAAGTGTCCAATCGAAACAGAAAGGATGAATAGAACAACTTCCATAAACCGTCTGATTTGGTACCTGATATCGCGGGAAAATTTTATGGAACAGCCATCGAGTTATTTTCTATTTTATAGCTAGTGCACTACTATGTACCTCGATAAAGTGATTTCGTTACGAGCGAAACACTTTCTGCCGTCCGATAAATCATGTTTTTAGCGTTAATAAAATGTTATCCAAATATTCTACGTGCATGCATACAAATTCTTATTTATATATTACAATGCAAAACTGTTTCTGCACTGACATACACACATGCGACGAAACCAATCGATACCATTATATAATGATTGTTCTCGGAATAAAAAAGTAATGTTTCTACCGATTTGTAGATTTACCACTATTTCCCATAGATTACCGATTCGCGCATTTAGCAATGATTTGCGTTCGTGCGAGGTCTGTTTCGCTGATAAGGAAAAAATAAGTACATGCGAAAGCAAGGAAAAATGGTAACACTTAAGCTGTACGTGGTAGATAACAAAATGTTCGCAGAATTCGATGGCGGCAGTGAACCACATTCGGAGTCATCGAGTGCGACGTCATCGGGATATCCGTCCGCAAGTGGATATCCTAAGATTAAGTAAAATATGTCTGATAGTACGCTATCAATCCTTCAATAACATTGGTTCACCCTTTATTGTTACCCGTTTGTATGGTTATACTGATGACTACACTGCGATCTTTATGCAAAATAAAAATTGTCTGCATCGATTGCAATAAATAGAAACTAACTTGAACGGTATTTCTTCCCTTAGTGATTTTAATAGAGCAAATATCATCCATGACATCTTGAATTTGTCAAATTTTCCAACGATTTTCAATTTCATCCACTCAATTTTGCTATAAATGCATATAGATCTGCAGTCTACTGATGACCTTGTACTTCCTCAAACTCTGAGGAATATCCACGGAGACATTTCACCAGAGATTTTAATCTCTGGAGATCCTGGATAGCCCAATCCTTACGTAGTAATCAAAATCCAGGGTAGATGTACTCGATGATGGTGCCCTCAGGGTTATCCCTGAGGATACCTATCTAAGGCGAGCATACGAGTGCTCACATGTATGCCCTCTGGGAGCCTCCTTTTCCTTTTCGTACCATTAAGGTATCAAATATTGATGATCACATAATCAGTCTCGTTGGATATGTTAGTCGTGCTCTAGCTTAAGGAATTCTATAGGTAATCCTCGTTTTATGGATACTTGAGGACTCCTGTTAATTAGTGCTAATGGACTGCGGAAATTTATGCTCTAGGCGATCTCCAAGCCTATCGAATGAAATCAAATAATTATATCAATCATCACAAGTCTTTCTTAATAGACTTTCTAATAACTGCGTCGTTTTTTAAAGAAACTTTTAACAATATTCTTTCTAACATTTACTTATTTAACTTTCATTTTTGAAAGACTGTAATGTAGGCCAATTATACATAGTACACAAATGTTTAAATGAACAGTGTACACTAATAATAAAACTGTTCTCTTATATCGCATAAAATCGCATAAACGTTCGCAGTCGCTTAATGTAATAGCTTTTGAAAAATAAGAAAAATATTAGTATATGTGTGAGAATTGTATTATTGTGTGAAAGACGACGATTTCGAAATGTTTTTATGAAACGTTAAAACAGACATTAATGTCTTGCAAGTATATCCAACGAAAGCCGTCTGGTCTCGTTATCACCGTCGAACCCTGACACGTGTTATCAACTCGAATAAGACGCGTAAACGAATTTTCTAGGTCATATTGCTTAAGCGAAAGACGAAGTCGCTCTCGTGCTAACAGAAGCTCTTTAAACATTGCCCAAACTGCTATCCTAATTTTCTGCTATAAATATTTTCGAAAAATTTATTTTTTACAGTTTGGCATTAATACGCTCATATTAATACCTGTACGATTATACCAGCTTATTAATGGTACCACCATTTTAATTATCAATAAGACGACTTATAATATATAGAGTGAGTACCTCGAATATCTTTGTTGCTTTCAAAGATACACTAAACGTCCTCAGCATAAAGTTGAATGGTAAAATGGGGCTCGAACGATATTAAAAACATTTTTCAGTGGAAGTTTGAAATGAAAAGAATTGCGTGCAATATATTTACATACGAGGAAACTAACAGAAACCATCGTGCATGCTTATGGAAGCCTGAAAGATGAAATATGTATAATATAAGCATGAAATATAAACTAACATTTTATTAATCGCTCATCTAAATTAATATCATGACGAAGGTATAGTCGGTAGATTGCTGTTGCTACCTTCTAATGTCGTTAAACGATTGGTCGTGAACAAGATTGTTCACCGTGTGCGAGGTCAATTTCGCGTCTCGGTGTGTATAATCGTGGTTTTTGACTACCACTCTCCAATTTAACAGTATATCCGACACAAAGACCGTGGAGGGTCAGACCGGCTCCGCCCACGCCACCGCCGAGGTCTTCGTCCAATGGATACGGTGGAAGAATCAGCGGTAATTCGGGATCGAGGAACACTGTTGGGAACGGTTCTATTTTTAATCGGTTGTTCGGGAATGATCGTATTTATGGATCGCGTGGTACAACCTCTCCAGGAAGCCGATACCAGCCAGGTGGTAGCGGCTATTACAACACCCACACGTCCGTCGATAACCAAGGGAACAGGGTCTGGACATTCTCGGGTTAATCACAGTGGCCTCCACGATCTTACGAATCATTTATCTTATGCTTAATCTCGATCGCTTTGGGACCGAGTCTTCTTTTACAGGCTGAAAACTACAATTGTCACGGAATATAGATGATCCGACGAGCATCGTTAACAATGTTTGGATGGATTCCACGAGAAGTTGGAAGCAGAGTCGCCAGATGAGGGGACTCGACTCGAATCGAGGGGAAAATGTTACCCCCTCTCTACCAGTGCCGAATTAGTCACGTGATGCATGTACGTCAGAGTCAGAAGGCACCACGTGACCGAGCCGTGGCAGAAGGGAAAGGTAGAGTAGGGACGTAAGTCTTAATCTGGCGACTCTGGTTGAAAAATATACGAGAACAACTGTAGCTGTTTTTGAATTAGCTCGAATAACTGTAAACGTAATGATGCTCTATGGAAAATTATCAAATGGCTCGATTTATTAAGAAAAAAGTAACATACAACCAGTCACTTTGATTGCTCGATATATTCAGGGCATATTAAAGGATATAAGAAAAAAAGAAATTACTGTTTTTCATAAACATATTAGACATAAGTGGACATAAATAGTGGTATTGTACTTACGAAGTGAACTTTTATTGGCGTTTCTGGAGTTTTATAACCGTGGGTTCTTCCTTGCTGTGCCATTTTACAGTCCGACAATCAATTTGCATACCGTACGACAAATGTAGTACTTATCGAGTACTTAATCCAATACTATATTGTAACTATCAAGGGTGCTTAAATATACAATTGAACATTCAGCGTTCTACTTCTTGTTACCACGTTTTTTTATCAACCCTTCAAATTTACGAAACACCATTACATTACAATACACTATCCGCATGCTATACACAAGAGATTACTAATGAATATTAAAACATTGACGTGCGTGCACGGATCGAGCATTAATTAATCAACAAGACAGCCTACCTACGTTGAAACTAATTTTAATAAAACATCAAATTGCATGTCTCGACTGCGACACACGTACACACATGCGCGCGCGTACATTGCAACTCGCTTTGTCAGGCACATGCTCATTAACCGACAGGGTAGCCGAGGGTTTCAGGAGAAGTATATCACCATAACAACGGAGAAAGAGCATCGACGCGGGCGAATGCTACGATAACGCGTAATTGGCTTGATAACCTGCTAATTGATGGAATAAAATAATCACAGGATACCGACAATAATTCACACACAATCGCGGCCTGGTCAAATCAAAGCAAACGTTCGCTATGACGACGGAACGATAATGATTCTGTTGGTCTCTGCATGGCATGGGGCATCGAAACCTGAACATACCTAGACAATTAGGAGGTAGATAACGAAATGTTCGCAGAAGTCATCGACGAGGACGGCCGGATAATCGCGAGACGTCAGAGCAGCAGCGACGCGCAAGCACCGTCACCGGATTCGTCGGATCCGTCCGCAAAGTCCGGATATCCGTCTGGAAGTGGAGACGCCTCGAGCGGTTCGTCCGGTTATCCTTCCAGGAGCGGCTCGTCCGGTTATCCGTCGAGCTCCGGTTACCCGTCAAGTTCTGGTTACCCTTCCAGAAGCGGTTCTTCCGGTTATCCGTCAGGATATCCGTCGAGAAGCTCTAGTTATCCGACCAGTTCCTCCGGGTACCCGTCCGAGTCCGGAAGTCCTTCGCAGAGTAACAACGATTACGCTTCGAGGAGGTCCGGATATCCTACGGAGTCCGAGTCCCCTTCGAGATCTCCGTCAAGTTCCGGATATCCTTCGGGGTCCGGATACCCTTCAAGTGGCTCTTCCGGTTACCCGACAAACTCAGGATATCCGTCGGGATCTGGTTATCCTTCGCGCGGTTCTTCCGGTTACCCTTCAAGCTCGAGTGGCTATCCGAGCTCTTATCCTTCCTCTAACTCTAGAGGATATCCTTCGAGCTCTGGTTACCCGAGCAGCTCACCGGTGAACGAGGATAGCTTCAGACGAACTGGCGCAAGCACAGTTAACGCTGGATATCCTAGTCAATCTTCTCGTGATGGCGCTGGTGGCTATCCAGGACAATCGTCGGGATATCCTAGCCAGTCTGGATACCCGGGACAGAATCCATACGGTAATCAAAATCCTGGATATCAAGGAGGTTATCCTCAAGGATATCCAGCTCAAGGAGGTTATCCTCAAGGCTATCCACAAGGTTATCCACAAGGTTATCCACAAGGTTATCCACAAGGATACCCACAGGGGTATCCACAAGGGTATCCGCAAGGTGGTTACTATCCTCCACCTCCTTCCACTACTAAGAAACCGAGTTTCAGCGATCAGCTGACCAATTTTGCTAAAGATTTTACCAAAAAGATTGTGACACAAGCTGTTCTAGAGAAAATTACAGGGAAACTCTGAGTTTACTCAGCCAACGAACATTCAGTATAGTAATAGCTTAACGCGTGGTACAGTGGCCAATTTAGTCGAATAACCTTTAAATCAGAATAACTTTTTTAAAATTGAACCAAACGTTTCGACTTTTTCTGAGCAATTAGAAGCATTGGTTTACTGAATGACGGGCACAATGGGTGTAAAAAAAAATTGTGATAGGAAATAAAGTGGCACTTTTTGAAATTTAAAAAATTCTTTTAAACTTGAACCAAACAATTTGATTTATTTTTGAAATTAAAAGCATAACAAGTGCTTTTTCTATGTAATACTTACTGATTGCAATTTTTCAAATTGTTTGCACGACATTTAGCAAATTAATGCACCTAATTGCTAAAGAAGAGTCAAAAAATCTTAAAGAAGTTGTTCTGACTTGAAAGAGCGTCCGAATTCTCTTTCGTGGACCACTGTATGCATATTTAAACAGTTAGTACTGCTTTCTTGCGTCTACTATATCGCACATAATTTGTAATTTTCGGAATAAGTAGTCGAAGGATCGGTCACATATAAAAACCGAGACAGAGTTTAATCTGCAGTAGTTATTACTATCCATTTATTGGAAACTAATCTGTCGCAGCATATGTTACCTTGATAATTCTCATTTCGCTGTAAGTCGTACGAAAAGCATAGCAATATCGATTAATCGATCAGCCAGTGCCATTGTAGAATGTTCTTTGGTTTAAAGTAATACATTAATAACAATAATAATAATAATATCCTTGACAAAATGTATTGAATCGAACAATCTAAGTTATTGTAAAATGTACTTCTACGTGAAGTACAGAAAATATGTATTCATTTCATGCGTTACGAGATAGGGAAAACATTCTGAATGATAACAAAGAAAATAGAGTAATCCATCAGAGATACTGTATGCAACTTATTGTTTTGTTTAGTCAGGACATTACGTTTGATAATAATAATAACAAATCGAACAAAGTAAGAACAATTACTGTGTAACGTTGAACGAAGTGAAATAAATATATAATGTAATTCTAAAAGAAATCATGTGAATGGATTTGTACATTGTAACCCGCAGAAAGTAACTGTATAGTCAAGTCAGCATAGTAGACATTTTGGTGACGGAAGTCATTGATTTGTATCGAGCACGACTCATTCCATACCTTAGTGATGTATCACGATACAATTGTCTATAAATACAATTGAATGCACCGGTTCATTCTGATATTACCTACGCGGTCAACGAAGATATCCGTTGATAACGCTGCCCTGTGGTCCATCGGTTAATTATCATGCGATGAGTGTAGGTGACACACCCTTTGTCCACGGGCGCGTGTGTAATTAACCAAATTATTCTAGATGCGTTTAACAGCTGATCGATCGTTGCTACGAAACTGTAAGTACTTGTAAATACGGGCTAATCTACAATTCCTCTTTCCCAAAGAGAATACCAAATGAATGCATATTATGCAATTAATATGCTGGCATATACTCCCTCACTATCCTATACAAAAAGTCAAAGAGCGTGTTCAGACATTTACTGTTCTGTTTAGAGAGAACTATGTCACGTTGAAATAGGAATTATTGAAAGTTCAATGTTTATTACAGAAGTGAAATATTTGAAAGAATTATTAGTAGGTATGTATGTAATATGTAAAAATTATTGAATGGTTTTATACAGGTGGAATTTAATGGATGGGATTACTGTAGGTAGACTTGTTTAATAATGCGTCAATGGCGTATCTTGTTTATAATGTTAATTATAATAAAGAATTATAGTTATAGTTAATTATAGAAGTATAGTTAGAATTATAATAAAGAAAATATTCTTTATTTGGAAATGAATATTTAAACATTTCAATCTAAAAGTGAAGTGTGTAAGTAAATAATGTTTTTATTTTCCTTCTATACCTTTCTCATAATAAAATATAGCAACGTAATCTGTCTCTCGCTCACAGGTTACAGGCAACATCGTGAGAAATATTTCATAAATGATATAAAGTGTCACTACGGTAAGGTTCTAATCGATTATCAACCAGCACAGTAATACATCATGAACTTTAACTGTTAAAGGTTAGATACGAAGAATTTCTTTATGGCTATAAGATACAGAATAAGGCCACTCTAATATGAACAATTAATACGCATTCTGAAATTATAAATAAAGTCTTTTCATTTAAGTGGCTCCTTTAATCATATTAAGTTTTGAACGTTTTTGTATATTGATAGCGTTCTGTACACTTTTCATGTACAGAACATGTGTCGTTGAGAATCTTGACTGTTTGGAAATTCAATGAATAATAGATAAAATATTTTCACTGTGCCGTCGATTGATGCCTCAATTGCGACGTAGCAATCAGCTTTAATAATAGTAAAATGTATGCAATTTATGCGATTATATAATTCATTTTTGATTACGACTTCTTTCATCTGAAGGTATGAGCGTTTCAAAGATTATATGAGACATATGTAGAAAAATAAGTAAGTATTTTTTTGTAAGTATGTACAAGAAAATTTATAAATGATACCATTAAATTGTTCCTTTCTTTTTACTTTCTGTGTGAAAAACATACACAAGCTAATAATTTAACTAATAATAACATAAAAAATGTACACACAATAAATTCTAAATAGACAATCACGTTTGTATTCTACGAAACGACTTTAAATTCAATACAGGCGCACATAAAAAAGTTGTTAAAAGCAACTTGTCGAATTTCCTCCAGGATTCTGACCGATTGCAATTTTTTGAAAAAGTTTTTTACGTCAGCTAGGAATCCTTCCAACATCACGAAAAAGTCGTTTGGCCCAAAGGAAGAAAGTCGTATTTGTAAAAGTGTTTGAACTTTATTGCGTCAGACTGTAAGTCTCTACATGCTATTGTATAAAAGAATCTGTTACACAAGACAGCTACATCAAAAAGTGTCTATTATTTAAGACAAAATTGGTTCAGCGCAGTGCTATGAGCACTTAAATTGTTGCGAATATTATAACAGAATCTAATTAACAGAAGTAAAAGCGCAATGAGGTATAATAAATATATAATATAAAGAAATATATTATACAATTTTTGATATCTACTTTTTCAACATAATTCAGTAATGTAAATTCATCAAAATAATGGGGAATTTCCTTACACGTTTCTGCGGAAGCGCGAAATTGGCGTTTAAATTTCTCCACCTAAAGTAAACGGGTCCCATGGAAATCACCGACA
>CM052337.1:5682608-5702330 GCA_028455595.1 Lasioglossum vierecki | reverse complement strand
CAAATCCGCTGTCGGTTAAAGGCGTTGTCGATTAAATTCAGTGTCGGTCAAATCTGGAGTCGGCGAAATGTTGGTGAAAACTGTGTCGGTGATTTCCATGGGACCCAAATAAACATCCTTAATTAACACTGTTGAATGAGAAGCATTGGAAGAGCTATTCAAAATTGATATAAACTATTTTTATATTAGGATATCAATCAGATTTATCGCATCGGAACATCTTAATTGATTAACGACAGCCATGCCGTGTCAAACAGTTGCATCACTCATCGCAATAAACACTGTACCAACAGCTGATACGCCAAAGTGTTTCACGATTTCGTCGCCATTAGTATCGCCAAAATTAGATTGTTCGAACAGAAGGTCCAGCGAAGGTCACCGACCATGTGGCCTAAGTGGGGAATCGTGTAAAACCAGATATGACACGGAATATGCCAACACCATTAACATTTCGAGGCCGGTGATAATAGAGTGGTTAGCAGGTGATTGCATTACTATTCGACGGTACAGTCGCGTGTCGATTTTAGCGGCCGAGAAGAACGAATCGATAACTCGACGGTGGCGTCCGACAAGGGTGGTAGATGACACTCGCACCCTCCCTCCGTGAATGATCCAGCAACCCTATTTCGGGCAGAATACGGTTACGAGACTTGGTTTCTCGTCTCCGATTCCGCGGGCCGCACAGTCGCGCCGCATCCACCGCCGGTTGTGTGTCTTCCTCACGGTCTCAGAACGTATCGTCCATGCAGACCTGTCAGTCCGAAACAAGTTTCTGCGAACGCACTGCAATGGAAACACGTGGAAAGCTATTCCGCGTGCTCGGAACGGTGACAGCCGATGTCCAATTCGATTAAACGCGACAATCGAGAAGATCGATCGCGCCGATCTCCGACGAGATCACAGCGAATCTGTGATCCACTGTGGTCCTCCCCGACGATCATGCACGACCGAGTACAATCCGCATCGCGATCAAACTCGACGCCACTCGAGCACGTGTAGCCTCGAATAATCGCCTCTTCATCAATGAAAAGTCATTGGTAACCAGGCCAGATTGTGTTCCAACGTTACGATTCCTCTTGATCGATGTCGGCCAGGTTCTCCAGGAAGAGATATCGCCGATATGCGACGCAGATCATTTTCTCGTTAACACCGCGCGCACGTAGTCGGCAACACGTTCGGGAATAATTAACAACTACTCCGCAGAAAGTTTCCGTGAAGTTCGAGCGGCATGACGTCCAGGCGGGAGAGTGATCAGGATGGTGCGCCGAGTGCGAGAGGATCGTAACAGTTCGATCTTTTTCGGAGAATATCTTTGAGGTCCTCCGACTGGTGACGACGGTCAAGCAACCCGTGACCTGTCGCAGTGTCGCCGGGAACGGGAACGTTCTCAATATTGTGTCTAACGCGCTCATTAAGCCGGCTTTCATTGTAAAAAGCAAGGAGAAAGAAAAGGACGAGAGAGAGAGAGAGGAAGGGAGGAGAACGGAGATCTCGGTTAAATTGAAGTCTCCTTCCTATTCAGATTAATCCCCGGGCGTGTTCCATACACCGGATAATTAATCGTCGCGCAAAATCGGTGGATGACGTGTGGCAATTAATTAACGTTCCTGAGGAGGGCTCCCGATGGTGAGGCCGCCGCCGGCGGAGTGTGTAGGGTCGTCGTGAAAGGGTCGGCGTGTTCGCTATCAAAGAGAAAAAGAAAAGGAATCATGCGCTCGGATGTATTCGGCTGGTCGTCGTCGCGTCGTTGGCCGGGAAAGTGCGCCAGCAATATTCATCGGGAACACGTTCGCCGGTGCGGCAATTAGCAGCGGCTGAGCCACCAATCATGAATCGATCTATCTGCATCAGTTACGCCTTATCAGCTTTAATCCGCTAAAAGGAAGGGCGGAGGGTCGTTACAGGTCCCCCCTCCACTTGGACAGCGGCACGTGAGAGGACCCCAAGGTAATTATGCGAAGATCGCTCTAATATAAATGTTGTTGATGAAGAGCGACATGGTCACGTCAGCCCCAGAGTCACGTGTCGGAGAAAACAAGTCATCCTAAACCTTCGGTGAAACGGAACACTCTCTCGCAGTCGTAACCTTCGGTTTGTACCGATGTGTGGACGGTCTCGTTCTCGCAGGGCCAACTCACTCGAGGAGATTAATTACGCGAAAATAATGCCGCTCGATATTTACGTTCCTGTGCGACATGTGCTTGTGTCACACGCGGTTTTGCACGCGAACAGAGAAATACTTGGCAAGAAAAGAGTAGTGTTGATTCTGGGGCTGAGTAAGTTAAATGATTTATCGCCGTGTCCTCTTGCCATCGAGCCAATTGTACATGCGGCCGGATGGCAAACAGTGGACGTTGCACGAGTGATTGATCTGCGATTCTAATTTACGCCGTTTCGATTACGTGATTCTAATAAACGGTTCGTTGGTTTGTTTCATGGATAACAGTGAATTATGTTTTATTGCGAAGATTGAAACAATTGCAGACTGCGGATTTGATGTATTTATGAGGAAAATTTACGTAGATCAATGGTGCTGTGATTCGAGAACGTGTTCTTATTGGTTTCAATATCGAATCCGAAGTATTAACAGGCACGAAACTATGTTGAAGAGCATGGTGCATGACCACGCATTTCATTGTTCTGTCGAGCATAATGAGTAGACGGTGGAGCTTTATGCGAATACAAATTGTTCAATTGAATGAGACTGGAACCAAATAGGAATTTTGTTCTTTCTTTAACGATTTGAACCCTTAGCACGTGACTCGGAGTCACCACTAAAAATTGCTGCATCGTTAAAAATATTGTTTACATTATTAAATATGTTCGTATCTAATGGATTACTAAACATTTAAGTATTGTATGAGGTGTTATTGTCACTTCCATATCCATGAAAAGAAAATGGAATGGAATTATCCTTAAAACATTTTAATTCGCTGATTAAAATGATTGAAATCGCTGTTCTCACAACCGAGGATATTTCTAATGCCATTTTGTAATGCTATTCTGGAAATCGCGAGCACTTAAACGTAGGAAACTTTAAACGAAAATTTTGGCTATAATATTCGCCTCGGATAGAGAACTTGTTATAGAAATTGTTAATTCTCTAAAACTTTAATTTTTATTATTCAGCGTGCGGTATATTTTCAAAACTCGACTTGAAATTTTGTACACGTATAAAAAAATCTATTACGTCGTGTGGAAAATTAAGTTTAATAATATAAAATGAACATTTTTCTGAAAACTTGAATCTTTAAACTTTTGTCGTGAAATTAGATTTACACACATTCTGCAATTTTATTAAGAATAGAAAATTGTTCGATATTTTAATTTTAAATGTTAAGATCTTGTCGACATATTTCTGCAGATTTCAATAAGTACTCCTTAAAGAGAAAAAAGTATCTTTTTACTTTCCGAGCGTGTAGTAACTGAATATTAAAAGTTTTTTAATATGTGGCCTGCCGTCGTTCTGTAAGAAATTCGCAGAAGTTGCCTTATTTTCGGTGTGTTACTTCAGTTACCTTGAGGTGGTGCCTTACTCGAGTTCCATTTATGAACAGAAAATATATGAAATTTTCCACAATTTTTCTGGTTATTCGGTATTTGCAATTACTTTTGCCAACATGTGTAGCAAAGATAGGTTTCCGTGGACAATTAAAAAAGAAAACACTAAGATAGATTGTTTTATTCGGGAGGTTTCACTGTATTTTTCGTCAACCATATTGTCTACGTGTAAGAAATGTAGCTGGTACACAGAGCGCAATAGAGTACGCGACAGTTTTTCGGCGGCTGTGTTTCCGTTGTCAAAGGGACACGGCCAAAAATGAAATAGATGTAATCGGTTTAAAAGTCCTGCGGACAACGAAATGAGAGGATTTTGTGGTCGGAGTGGCACACGTTTCCGAGTCGAGCGTCGGAAACCCGTGTGACGTATCGGAAAAAAGTTTGATGATATTCACTGAGGTTCCAGTTATTGAAATTCCATTACTTCTATAACGAGTTATTTAATTGTTCAACTTTTTCTCCGTACGGAATACGTGATCTCCGTGCACTCGAATGTTGCCCGATGTTGACTCGAAAAGTCGGAAAAAAGTCAATTTCAAAGTTGCGTAGGTCGTACAATTTTTGGTATCCCACGCGACGTAGTTGAAGGTCTGAAGCGTAAAGCTTCAATATTGTTTTTTTTTTATTTGTACACCTGTGAATTACTCTACTTCATCGACGATCGAGAGATTTTATAAGCATTCTTAAAGAGCCTCTGAAATTCTGTTAATTTATTAGCGATTTTAAAGTATTTTAAGGGAATTGTTTAAATTCTTATATTGCAGACGCTTTACAAGTAGGTATACAGAGCACTTCTGCACAGATTTCATTTCCTTATCGTTTAAATTAGTATAGCTATTAATATTTAACTTAATCAATCATTCTGTAAGTTTCTTTACGATTGTGAAACTTCATTGAGGACATTTGTTATATTATTGAGTAATATTCAGTGTTCTTTCTGGTTTCCATTACATTTAATAAAAATTTGTGAACATCGTGCTCCAAAACAATTAGTCCCAGAGATTTGCCAAGATTGAAGATTCATAACTAATTTGAGCAAACAACAATCGCAGCGTGTGTTTCTTAATGGAAATTTATATTAAGAATTTATAAATTTCTTAAACTATACATTTACTATTTGATAAATTATATAATTCAACATAATTTACATGCAAAAGTAATTGTTCCCAGTTTTTCTATGAAAGTACTACAGTACTTATTTCCGATAATCTGAGGACAAAAATGTTTGGTAAGAAACAGTTTTCTCGACGAAAAATAAAAATCATTTTGATTTTTCAAATGTTAAAATGTATTTCTGATTTCACAATGTTGTAGCTGACGTTAAAACGAATTCAACGACCTACTATATTATGTCTTTGAACTCCTAAATAACGCTGAATTAGTTTATTCCGACTTTTCGAGCGAAATACCTCACTGTTCGGTGTTAAGTGTTTGATATTTGACGATTCGTGCGTCGTTTCACGTTGATAATACTGCAACTGCATGAAAGAGCACTTCATTTTTATAGAATCGAAGTCCTTTACAGCACAAAATGGCGAACAAAATGATCCTTATTCGAGAAAGAAGCACGAACGCTTCGGATCGCGATAATCGATGAAACTTTCGCGGAAAGTAGAAAACAGTTGCGGAATTCCTGCGGATTCGGGAATTAAGGAATCAACTTCTAGAAGTTCTCCGGTGAAACTTTTCAACAGCCGTGCTTCTCACACTGCGCTGAATATTAACAATCGTGTTATGATTTATTAAAGTTTTTTTTAGGTGGCTCGCGACTCTGAATAATACCTCGTTTAAGTCCCTGCTGCCGGTTTTTCTTTTATGTTACGTGTTGCATACAAAGTGAGCCACTTCCCGTAATTTTTTTCACCGCTTCTGAGAGCCAGGGCCGCGAGCAAAGTTCACTGTCTCGGGATTTTAAGGACAAGGGAAATCATTCTCCCCGATCGTATTTCGTATTGGTTTTTATATTATTTATATTTGCTTAACTGAGAATGAGCGCTAAATGGAGGGCTCTTTCGACGGCGTCACAGAAGTGAGTCGCACGTGCTCTTAACGTGACCTGAATTTCGATAAGCCACCGCCACTAGTCAAACACGATTCTGAAACGGGTAAGTTTCTGCGGTTTTTCTCTTTCGATTTTAATTTCGATAGAGTTACTGCTTCCCCGGTATGCGAAATTTGTACGCTATTGCATTATTAAACAAACACTTCTCGCGGAATACATTTCCTGATCTTTAAAATTACTGATTTTTATGCACGAAAGATGATATCGATCGTTGTGCGCGCTAACATGAAATACTAATTAACAATTAATTTTTCATAAAAAATCAAGTAGCTGATAGAACATGAGATTAGCACATTAAGTACCTTCAATTACTTCACAATATTTAAAGAATCTACGATTCGTAGCTAAAGATTTCATAATGAATTTTTTAATCTTAGTAGGGGATTTTAAAAAAATTTTGAAGCTTCTTTTTGAGGTCGCGTAGTCACTCAAAAGTCTATTAATAGGTTCGATTAAACATTAAAATGAATTTCTTTTTGCATTTGTAAACATCACAGGCTATTACACAATCCTCAAGCTAATATATTAAGACGTAATTATTGCATTTGTGATTACAATTTATTAATCCTAGAAGTACAAATTTTTCTGCGGGAAATTATCAGCTATTACTTTGTAATTATTATTTATTAATCCTAGAACTGCAAATTTGTCTACGAGGAATTATGAGCTAATATATCAAGACTTAAATTAATTTATTGCGTTTTTAATTATTATTTATTAATCCTAGAAGTACAAATTTGTCTACGAGAAATTATAAGCTAATATTTCAAAACGTAAATTGATTTATTGTGTTTGTAATTATTATTTATTAATCCTAGAAGTGCAAATTTGTCTACGAGAAATCCTCAGCTAATATATTAAGACGTGAACTAGATAATATTTTTCACAATAAGAAATGTAGTAAAAGCATGAAGTAATGACTGCGCAGTGCTATGTAGTTGTTTTGTTAAGGATCGAGGCACAGAGGAATTATTTAACGAGACGGATAGTATATTAAATATATCAAGGATAGAGCATTAGAATCGTCGGAATTGTACGCGATAATATACGCCGGTTTTGAGAATACGCTGATCCAATTTAGCATATGAAAGGGCGTCCGCCGTTCTATGCATTCGTTACCCAGCTGAGGGCTTTCTATTCTTATTTCAGCTATTTATAAATTTTTCTTACCAAGATATTTTTCATGCCGCGAACATTCTCGAATTGTCCGAATAAGAGTTTTTCATTCGCATTGTTTCGATTTTACAAGTTTTTTTTTTAATTAAAATAAATTTTTTTACTATTCTGAAAACATATTTAATTATTAAACTATGAATTTTATGCAGTCAAACATGTTTCAATGTGTTAAATGTGTTCAATTGCAATGTATTAAAATTGTTGAAAGAAAAAAAAGATCCGCAGTCTACTAATTTATCGGTCTAATGAGCCACACGTACGAAGTATGTGTGAAATTTAAAACCATAAACCAGATGTTACAAATTTTTAATTTGCTAAAATTATTGAAGGTGGAAAGAATTTAAAGTTTGACTTCTGGTCTCTCGATTGAAGTAGACATTTTATATTTTGAGAAAAATTCAGTGAACAATCTGGCTTAAACTAACCTCGCATAAGTGTTCATTAGAGAAGTATTTCTCTAGTTTTCTAAACCTTTAAGGAAGAAATCAACCCTTCCTTCCAGAATGACCTTTCTACGTAACTGCTTATAAATCGAAATAATAGTTACATCGTATCCCTGGGCTTATAAATCTGTGCAAAAATTTTCTTGAAAACAGTATTTTCAAAATATTTATCCGACGGATTTATAACCAAGATACGATATAACTTTTGCTTCAACCATTTTTTGATATCTTTTGTGGTTCGCGATTTATAGACACTTATCTAAAAGAGTAGAAGGGTTGATTTCTTCTTTAAAGTACACAACGTACCCAAATGAAATACAAAAGTATTTCAAATATTCAAAGTATTCAAATACAAAGCTTCGTTAAGATCGGTGTGTAATTATTGTAAGTGAGAAACTAACGTGCCGTACGTTCGTTAGTGTAATTTAGCGTAGAGGAAAATACTTAATGAATTACGTGATTGCAGCAGACGTCTTAACGATGTCAATCAATGTAAATGAAGAATGTAAAATTTCTTTTACGAAATCGATAATAACTTTAAACTGGAATTTCCTTATTATTCTAATGTTTATATTAATATCAATTGATCAGTTAAAAATCCATACGTTCCATCAATTCATTCGTACGCATCAAATCTCGAATATCACCTTTCAGTACAAATTTTTCTACGAGAAATTATAAGCTAATATTTCAAGACGTGAATTAATTTATTGCGTTTGTAATTAGTATTTATTAATCCTAGAAGTACAAACTTTTCTACGAGAAATTATAAGCTAATATTTCAAGACGTGAATTAATTTATTGCGTTTGTAATTATTATTTATTAATCCTAGAAGTACAAATTTGTCTCGAGAAATTATAAGCTAATATTCAAGATGTAAATTAATTTATTGCGTTTGTAATTAGTATTTCTTAATCCTAGAAGTACAAATTTGTCTCGAGAAATTATAAGCTAATATTTCAAAACGTAAATTAATTTATTGCGTTTGTAATTAGTATTTATTAATCCTAGAAGTACAAACTTTTCTACGAGTCATTATAAGCTAATATTTCAAGACGTGAATTAATTTATTGATGAGTTAAAAATCTATACGTTCAATCAAGTTTCTATTGAACTCTGATTTATTCGTACGTATCAAATCTCGAATATCACCTTTAAGGATCGCTCCCGGACAGCGATGATTATTCTTGTTTAATTCTGATGTGCGAGTTTAAATTAGTGAAATGGAAGAACAGACGTTGGCTTCTCACTTGTATATTAGCCGCACGAATTCTTGTGTAATACGGGGCTTCACTTTTAATTAAAAGAACCAACGTAATTTTGTTTAGCAGAACACTGAAATGAATTGGGGCAGTTATCGTATGGACGAAGCTTAGCGATCTTGGCATGGCGTGTTCGTTCAATTACTGTTTCCGTTTAGAAACCGTTTAGGAATTGTAATTTGGAAGGTAAAATGTCGAACGAACGCATAGAGATTATTGCGGTGTGCGGAACGTAACTATTGGGTTGCAGATTTTTTGCAAGATCTTCTGAATTTTTCTGAAATTTTTTTTTAATTACTAGATTGCAGATTGTTTTATTGTATTATTTTATACAGCATACATTTTCATAAATATCCATAGTAGAGTAATTACTAAACAATTACAAACAAGGGCCAAGTAATATAATTTTTTTCATTTTCTAATAATAAATAATCAATTTTGTTATGTCGATCGAAATATTAAGATAATTTCTCTACTATTAAACACTTTTAATAGCAAACGTGGTCTCAAAGCAAATGATTCAAATCCGAATCAAAACGTTTGGGTATGCTTAGAAATTTGCTATAGCGTGTAGAGTTTGATCGAACCGTGCGCGATAAAATCATTTCCAGTTCTCTAATAATATTTATAAGTTGCAACTAGTACGTATTTGTTCTTACATTTTTTTAACTTGTCTCAAATTCCAACTACCCATTCGTGTCATACATGCATAAAATCCAGAGTCTAGTAATTACTATTATACATATATTTATTCAGTGGACTATATAAAATCATTCTTAAATACAAATAGAAATAATTTAAGTAACCTGCATGATTACATTTTCTCAGCAAAGAAACGTGTTAATTTTCAGCCGCTGTAGCAACGAACAACGAACGCAAATTAAATTTCTGCGGACACGGAGGAGCTCAAGTGAGAACTCAATCCGTGAAAGATGAAGAATCGATTGGTCTCGAAAGTCGCATGAACAAGACTTCGTCGATAGAATCTATTCGATCGTTTGAACAAGAGTGAAAATCTGCTGACAATGTTGGAACAACTAGAAACACGATTCACAGGAGTACAAGATATCTCGTTGCGATGACACGTACGAATTACTACAGAAATCTGCCATAGTCGTCAACGTAACTAGAACAATAGGAATAATCTAAAAATAACTAATTTAAGTAGAGCTCGTCATGGTTGTCCTGAACACGACTGAGGAATCGTAACACATGCATCCGCGAAACTGATCGGCAGCGAGCTTAGCGGATTCGTCGGAGGCTCAGTCGTTGTTCGCTCTGTTCTTTGCTGTGATATATGATGCTTGAAGAGATGGAGGTCGGGCTGAACCAAGAGGTGTTGAATGCCACGGACACCAACAACACGGAGAAGTACGATTTCGATCAGCAACAAGTGGAGAGGATCGTAGGGGTGATCGTGCCACTGTGTTTCGGAATGATCGGCATACTTGGATTCGTTGGGAATTGTCTGGTAGTGACCGTCGTCGCGGCGAATCCAGGCATGAGATCGACGACGAACATTCTGATCATTAATCTCGCCGTGGCTGATCTACTATTCGTCATTTTCTGTATACCGTTCACCGCCACCGATTTCGTACTGCCATTTTGGCCGTTCGGCAACATCTGGTGCAAAATCGTTCAGTACCTCATCATCGTCACCGCCTTCGCCAGCGTTTATACCCTGGTCCTCATGAGCCTGGACAGGTAAGTCGCTGTTCTTTCATTGTTACCTTCTCAAGGATGTCTCGAAACTCCTTCAACGTCCGGAATTCCTGAGATCATTTGAAGCGACATTTTCCTTTGCAAAAATAGCGTCCCTGGTTTTATTAACCCCTTAACCTCAACTACGGGTGAGACACGTGGTCTTGCATTCGGGCCAAAACTGATTCTCACGGGCTTGGCCCATAGTATATCGGTCTGTCCAAATGTAAATATTACGTTTTGGACCCAGGTTGTTGGAACGTAAATCGTAGGTTAAGGGGTAAGGAATTATTAACGAAACACACGGAACAATCAGAGCGCGGCTACAGTTAACGGAGTCTGACTCGGCGACAGATCCCGTTTAGAGTTTAAGCCAAGAACAAGAGTAGTACTAGTCACATCCCCCCTTGCAGTATGCGGATAACAGGTCGCAGGGTGGGGATATGCCAATTTAGTGAGAGATAAAAGGGCCCAGATCATCTGGTATCCTGGGTGTGGGAGTTTACGGTACCCCCGATCTCCAATGTGGCACCTTTTCGAAGAGGTGTCACTGGAGTTACGGTTTCTGTCGGTTCTCCCACACCCAAAAAAAGGTCCTTTTCACAGTGGCGTCACTGTTGGCCAAGCACAGTGCGGCACTCTGTGGAGAAAAATCTAAAAATTCATTGTCAATAGAAGATTCAAAATGTTTATCAATAGAAGATTCAAATAATTCCGTAGGGGATTAGTTACAAGTGTTCGTTTTTCTCAAGAAATTATTGATTCAAATCGTTACTTATTTTCATGGTATCAGGAAAAAGAATTTTATGAAATTACTGAGAGTACAGCTAATGTGACTGAAATTTCAAAATTTTTAAGTCTCTTATATGCAGTACACTAGTAAATAACACAATTGGAATAATCTTTTTCACCATTTTCTCTTTTAAATAGAGATATATGTATACAAGCAGGGGCCAAAACATCCTGTAGCTTTCCTTTTTTCGTAATTAGTAAACATTATACTTCACTTTCCTACAAGTTTTTCCTACTACAAGCTGCTACCCTCAAAGGGTCTACTCGGCTATGAACTTTGTATTAAAATTATTTATTTACTTGTTTTTTTATCGATATTTATTTATTTGTTTTCTACACGTAATATATGTACTGTTTGTTCATATTTCATTTTTACATTATACATAAAACATGTCTCTTATTGTTTCTTTCAAAATGTAGTGTAATAGAATGGAAAATTTTTAAATAGTATTTCAAATCTTTGATTAGTGCATTTAACACAATTCTGAACAAGAAAGTATAAATTATTGCTATGTTATACGAATTTTTTTATTTTTGTTCCAAATTGCTAAGAAAGTACCACACTGTGCATTGTAGCCGCGCTCTGATTGGTCCGCGATTTTCGTTAATAACTCCTTAACAAAGCCACGGGCGCCATTTCTGCAAAGTGCCGCTTCAAATGATCTCAGGAACATTTCCGGATGTAGAAGGAATTTTGAGACATCCCGTATACTTTTTCCCTTTGCGACCTACCCGAAAAGTCGGAAGAAAGTCGACTTCAAAATTTTGCGTAAATCGTATTATATTTTTTGTGTCCGACGTAGATCTGAATAATTAGGTTCAGTTTTCTTTTATTTTTTTTATACCTATTAGGAACTCTACTTCATCGAAAGTTAAGAGAGTAGATTAGTTTTTCCAGGATTACAAGTTTAAATATTACACGATTTGTTTAAATAATACACGATCTCACGATACTCACGATTAAACGAATATAGTAAAGTTAATTTCATTCTTTTCGTAGAAAGTTTTTTCTGACAAAGACCTCGCAAAGATCATTATGAAAGATCACAGTCTCTGTTACATCTTCTTAATACCAATCAAAAATTAGTTTTTAATAAGTGATTTGAAAATAAACGATTGTGGATACAAACTTGGATAAATTAAAAGATATTTTACAAGTTAACCAGTCGACTAATGAGCCAGACCTTAGGAATTTTTTCAAACAAGACTAATAAAGATGTCGACTTAAGATAGAACTTCCTTATCCTGCAGTGTTTGGGGAATATGCAGACATTTTCTCATGTAAAATTAATGATTCTGTCCAAAGTTATGGCAGTTCTGGCAGCATGCCTCGGGAACATTTTTCTGAAACTTTCCACGAACCAGAGGTATATAGAAAGACTTTTAATCTCTGCGAGTGTAGATCGTAGAACTAGAAAGAACGAAAGATCTGTCAGTTTTATAAATATTGATATATTTCTCATTTAAACGAGAAACATAATTCAATTATTTATACAGGTATCAGCTCTTTAAGTATACAGCTAATTCTATCCTAACCCAGACGGATTTTGGTAAAGTTATGGACTTTCATCACGTTCATTTCATCTCTTTGTGACCTCCAGAAAGAGATTTATCACATGCACCACATTACGAGTTGTTAATTTTTATATACTCCCCGGCTAATTTTATAAATATTCAATAATTTGTCACATTTACCAAATATACTAAGGTGATTATATTATAATAACCAATTATTTGTTACATTTACCGTAACAGACACATTAGAGAATTTAATCTATACACACAGTATTTTATCCATATTATGATTTTGTTAATATATGGCTTTTTGAGAACATATAGGTATAGAATTTATATCAATATTCTCCTTTTTTAGAAAATCACGATCTACAAAAAAAAAACGTTCCAATCACTAAAACCGTGAAATAAATCGTAGGGCAAGGGGTTAACAAGTTCAAATGTGTGCGGGATATTTTCCTAATCCAAATTTTTGATGAGACTAATAAGTAGAAACAAACAGAGGATCATGATTTTATATTGAAACATAAGTCGAAAAGAAGGAAGTATTAAGTGCTATTGCCAGAAATTGTCTGACGCGTCTGATCATAACCAACCAATTCTACTTCCTGCGTATACTAAAGCATGCGAACTCGACGGATCTTTAAAGTCTACCTACTCGAAAACGAGACGTCAAACGAGAAAATGGTATTCCTTTCTTCGACTTATTTTTACATGTTCAGTTATTTGTCCCCTGTTTCTTATACATACATTTCTTAAATCTCACAGTTTATTTCTTTAATGTTAATATTGTATTCGAAAATGTTCAACATATTTCTTAGTTATAGTTCATAAGTTATCCTTGTAATGTTAGCACGCACAGCCATGTGCATGCTGCTAATGATCCCATGTGGGGTTTCACAGCTTAATAAAAAAAGGGGGTACACCCCGCAGTAGTGGGGACAGATCTGGGACATTTACAGGTCAGACTTTTGGAACATTTATGGATAAAATACTGTACAAGAATGTTATCGGAATGTTGTTAAAGTTCGTAGTCTATTTTCCCGTAACTGTAAACGTTACAAATGCATGAAATTTACAGTCTGTGTAGCAGGAGACGATGCGGTTACTTCGCGATTCTTTGATCGCCGGCGATATGATAGAACATACTCGGCGAATGCCGCTGTATAATAAAACTCGATCCTGTACGTAGCACGGGGAGCTGTAACCCATTCTTGCCCCGTAAATATCAGCAGTATTTCCGGTTACATTTCCTGGTCCCGCACGGCGTTCTATCACTTGCAGTAGAATCACGTGCTGCGCCTGTAAATGTCATACGACCAATGGAATCTTGACTCTTTCCCCGTCTACCCGACACGTTCATTTTCTATTACGTATCAGAATTTTCACCCTGTAGAATCGCGATCGTCTTTCTCGATTTTATTGACTCTTCCGATGCTCATTGCGACAGTATTTCTGCCATTAACTGCCGGCCACATGAATTGCAAAACTAACTTTGGATGAATTCGCAATTTCTGCTTTTTTCCGATCGTTACTTATGCAAATTGACGATTGTGCGAATCGGTCTAAAGAATTGAAATTGAAAGACAATTTTCTTTTCTTCGTCATCGCTTTCAATTAATTGCAGATGAAAATATTTTAATTTTTGAAAGTTTGCATTAAAACATCTTCTTCTTCTTTCCTTCTTAACGTCGCATCGACTTCTTGGTCATTGGCGACGATAAAAAATCTTCATCGATGTCGTTAAATTAGATATTAAATAAAAGTATTCTCTACGAAATCCTGTGCTGAAAATTCCAATTTTTTTATTTTATCTGCAATAAATATCGAGTTTGTTATTTTTATGTACTGTTATTGTCAGTTTTATGCACTTCCACTTTCGAGTGACGGTTTCAATAAATCGCAGATATAAAAGTGCTTTACATTCTATAAAAGCTTGTATTAAAAGAGTTACTTCGTTGTTTTATTTACTATTATTGTCAGTTTTGTGTTTCTTTCACATTGGAATGATGTCTTTAATAAATTGTAAATGTCATAAAAATGATTTAAATTTTGTGAAATCTTGTATTAAAAAAAAACATGTTCATTGCTATAATTAAATTACAAATTAAATAAAACTCTATACTTTACGAAATCCTGTGCAAAAACATCAAATCTTTTTATTTTATCCGGATAAATATCGTGTTTATTATTTTTATCTATTATTATCGTCAGTTTTGTGTTTTTTTTTTCATTTTGGAGAGATGGGATTGGAATTCGATCTGATAATGTTCAATTTCGTATCGAGGGTGCAGTGTGGATGCAATGAGAGTGCAAGTTATTTATACACAGATGAAATACACACGTGCTTCTTTAATTTTTATGTACACAGGAGGTGTTTATTCTGACATTTAATGACAAACCATTTACGAATGAGTTTCATCCTTGATACAGCTATCGTGTCATGAGCTTGTAATTAACAACTAGGTTAATCGTGAGTTCCCAGTAACCTGCATAATTCAATCTGTTGGCTTTTATCCAAGTCGATTACCGTGAACGATTGTCCATTCATTTTGCCGGGTATATGATACGTAAAACATTTTCGGAGTAAACATGTTCGTCACGGTTAATCAGCAAATCATGTATAATACATACAGCTGCGCCCAAAAATAGCAACATCGGTAAATCACAGCCATTAATGTCGCGTGAATCTCGCACACTTCACACATGTATCATCTGTTTTAACCGTGGCTAACCTATTTGTTATACTTAATCATTTAATTTTGAATTAGTTATTAACATGCTTATGACTTATATATTAATAAAATTGATCACTAGACTGCGGATCTTCATGCATTTATAGGAAAATTGAGTATATGAAATTAGAAATTGTTTAAAAATTTTTAAATTCAAGGTGTTGATATATGACTTATTGATTTCTTCTGTATTTAAATCATTAAGGGAAGAAATAACGTTCAATTTGATTTCTATTTCTTACAATCGGTACAGACAATTTTTATTTTGCATAAAGATCCGCAGTCTATTGATTACAAATAGTTAATCTTATTGTTCCAAATACTCTGTGAACTTCAGGTTTGATTATTAAAGTATAAAGTATAAGTTGATTATTATAGTATTCTGGTTTTCGAGACCTTTTCTTTGCCAATTCTGTTACATGTAATTTTCCAGATTTTCTGAAATTCTGATCATGTCTTTTTCATATTTAGCATATCTAAAGTTGGAATATTGTAGCAATTTCTAACGAAAATTGTTCAAATAGAACTTGAGCATATACAAGCATACATGTAATTTATTATGGAGGGTGTAGTTTCTGTTAGATGTAATTTTCCAGATTTTCTATAATGATTGGTTCTGCGTTTTGAAATCGTCTGAAATTCTGATCCTGTCTTTTTTCATATTTAGCATATCTAAAGTTAGAATACTTAGCAATTTATAACAAGATATGTCTATGAATTGTTACAGGTATTTAGCAGTGGTTCATCCAATCACTTCGATATCATGGAGGACCGAAAGTCGTGCAATCCTTGCTATTTGCGTCGCGTGGGCGATTATCTTTGCGATATCTACCCCTGCCCTCATTGTTCATGGCGAGGTAAGTCATTTGCAAGTATTTGGATCATAAATTTAATCTAGAAATTTATCAAAAGAAACAAATGCCTTGCGGCCAGAACATCCTCCATCTTCAAAATCCTCATTTTTCTCTACGTCACCCGGTTTACCTCTTCGTGGTATTATTAAATTATTTGTTAAACTAGATTAACAGACCTACATATAGCTTATTATAAAGCTAGCTGTTAACACAACCTACCGACCAAAACAAATGACTGATGTGTATAGTATTATAAAAATAACAAGATTTTTCTTTATATTTTGTGCGATTTTTAGTATAATATACACTGGAGTCAAAAAATATACTAAATTCCTACCTTTGAAATGGGTCTTTTGACCCCTAGTGGTAGGTTTTGTGTTAATACGAACTCAGCCATCATAATGAATACCGTTTTCAACATATTATTAGATTGTTATGATATTAAATTATGTTTGTGTGCTAGGTTATTCAATGAGATTATATTTTCTTTAAAATTATTTCTAGATACACAGGGTAGATATACAAGGAATATACTGAAAAAAAATTTTTGTTGTTGACTCAGTTTTTCTGGCGTTTCTGCTTATCTGGGTAAGCTGTATTTTTTCCTACTGGATCTTATAGCGGATTAAAAAATACGTATTTTAGTATCCCTAGATCAAGATCTTGAGAACCAATAATGTGATGAAATTCTTGTATGTGAGCTTACTGTTTATGTTGTAAATGTTCATCAACTTCAGAAGGCATGATGGACCAACTAATTAGTGCTTGTGCTATTATCCTACTGGAATCATTAGAAAGTGTATCGCGCCAGTGGACATCACACTTTGTACATATACAGGGTGTTCGAAAAGTCTGGAAACGGTAATATGTCTGAACCACTTTTCTCTAAAATGCTTTATTTTTTAGATATCCGACCGTTTCCAGACCTTTCGAACACCCTGTATAATGTGAGCAGCAAGTTCACGTACCATTGCAGCAATTTACCATACTCAGACGTATTTTTCCATCCACTGCAAGATGCAATCGGAAAGAATACATGTCTCGCAGGTAACATGTACCAATGATCTTGAAACACAAAGAACAAATTTTTTTTAGGGTACATATTATGAAGTCTATAGTTTTCATTTCAGGGTGTCTCACCTCCTTTAGATGAGATACGCTGTATAATAATATTCTGAATACGATATAAACGAATTTTTAATTCATTATACGACTGGAAATTCCAAAATCTGCTCGATCCTTTAACGATACATTTTATAGAGCTAATAAATGAGAATTAATCTGCTTTGAAACTTTCGCAATAGGAATTTAACAAACGTTACATTTTCGCAAGTAATTATATTAGCGCACATTAAAACAAGCTTAACTCAAAATTACGTGAAATCGCTACGGTGATCCATTATTTGAAGAATGGTTAATTGCACCCTACGCATGCCTAGGAGCTCGTATATTCCGTTTCTATTGCCGATATTAATCTGTAGCTGCCTCTTCAAAGCGCAGTTACCGCGTTAACGCGATCATAAAAATGAATTTTGAACATTACGTGTACCGTAATCGGATCATGGCAATAATAATAAGTGATCTGTGGGTTATGTATTTAAGACTAGCACAATGAAATACAAAACTGTGAAGATTTAAGAAGAATTGTAGAATATTGCTACAACATTTTAGGTTTATAATAAGTTCGTGAAACTGTAACTTATTAATAAGTTGGTGAAGGTGTAACTTATTAACAAGTTGGTGAAAGTGTAACTTATTAATAAGTTGGTGATGGTGTAACTTATTAATAAGTTGGTGATGGTGTAACTTATTAATAAGTTGGTGAAGACGTGACTTATTTATAAGTTTATGAAAGTGTCACATATTAATAAGTGGTAAAAGTGTAGCTTGTTAATAATTTGGTGAAAGTTGCGAAAAGAAATAATAAAAAATAAAGTTTTGTAATTCGATTAGTAGTAGATCACAGCGATACGCTACGGTCGCGCGATTCGTATTTACATGCTATCCTTTTCAATGTCGGCTTTCGTTTGTACTCTCGGTACGGTAGACGCATTCATAAAAAATAGTATCTTTTCACGATATACATCCATGCAGAACACAGGCCGTTGGAAAAATATCGCGACTTTACTGTAATTAGAATCCGTTGTTAAAGCGACCTTTACGAATAAACAATCGTAAAAAAGAGGTTATCAAACGTTGTAAAAAATGTAGGGTATTGAGATACGGATTAAGAAATTCTGGATCGTTAAATCGCGACGTCAAAGGGTCTGTCGGCAAACAGGTAAAGTGTCAAATGGATTAGCTCGATTTCTGAAATTTCGATGGCTGCTGATTCGGCAGGAAACGCTTTAATCACGGGAGATATTTTTCGTTTTTCCTTCCGTGATCGAGCACTTTAATTGGAGTCTATACATACTTCCGTTTGGATATCTGAAGGCTTTTTGATTCGGTTTGTTCCGGGCATGTCGTGCAAAACGTGAAAAATCCTGTCTGTTGCGCGCAGCTCTTTTGATTGATCCGCTCTCTTTCAATCCGGTTACTCGTTATGATGGATCGCATTGATTCCGACTGAATTTCGATACCGTAAAATGGTTAAAAACTCAATAGCCTGAAAAGCTCACCATTCGAAACTATGCTTGTTCTTCGAACTACCGAGAATCTGGCTACAAAAAAAAAAAAAAATAGAGAGAGAGAAAGGAACAAAAACGTGTCCATTGATACGCGAGCTGCAAACAGGCACATCTGTTCGCTTGGCCGATGGAGAACCGCGAGGATCATTTATTCGGCGCTTCGAGTTCTAATTAATACTTTCAAAATGACCGGGAAGAAAGCGACCGGCAAGTTGATATAAACCTAGTTTAAATTGGAGTCGATGGGCGGAAGATCTACAGATACCATCTATCCCCGTAATTCCCCAATGATCGTTCTCGCAGTAATTACCTTCGAATGAGAGGAACAAAGTCGGCCAAGAAACTGAAATCGCTCGAGCTTGAACACCCGCCGCGCTATCCTGTAAATGTGGAACTAATACTCGCTAATGGCAGTTCCAGCGGTTCGAGTGAAACTCAAACACTTCCATAACTCGGCGAATTATCTTTCTCTGTGGCGTAATTTTTGGTTTCGCCAAACCGTGCGATGCACAACATTTTTGCTGTCCAACGTAGTTAAACATTTGAAAAATAAGGCTTTAGTATTGTTTGTTTTTTTACCACGTTTTTATTAGTTCGCTTTCTTGTTTGTCTGTTTGTCTGTCCGGTGACAAAAATTTGCAATTGATTTTAAACTAGCTTCCTGATGAGCTAGAGACTTGAAATTGGATACATGGCTCAGAACTGGATAACAATGGAAAACATTATTAACAAAAAATTTTTTTTAAAATCTTACCGTTTTGGAGAAAATAAAAATTAAATATTTATCTTTTCATCCCCCCGCGAATACGTTATTGCGTTTAGCGATCCCCACTTTGCTCGAAAACCCTCTCTACTTTACTATGCGTGCGCACTCTGACTCGTCCCCACTCCACGGACCCATTTCGCCCCGATGCGCGAATGATACAAGTATATTAACACAAGACTAAAAAGCAGAAAATAATTATTTAAATAAAAATAAATTTTTAAAAA
>CM052337.1:5588742-5682508 GCA_028455595.1 Lasioglossum vierecki | reverse complement strand
TTAGAAGTATTTGCAAAAGTGCTTTAATCAGTTTAATTGATCGAACCGTTGCGCCGAAATCATCAATATTCTTGCTGTTTTAACAAATTACGATCGAAAACTTTAATAACATTTATAAAGTCAGAAAATTCAAAGTAAAATAGAACGTTTTAGATTTCAATCATCGAATATCAGAAAACCGATTTGAATGATGGTTTTATATATGTTAGTAAGCGCATTTCAAATATTTAATCGAGTTTTAAGCATTATTTAGTCAATACACGAATAGCGTAAATTAATAGCATTTCAAACGTTGAAAATAATTATACAAAAACGCTTAAGAGCGCTAACCATTGGTCTTGTTTTATATGAAAGCTTGAACAATTACTAAGAAGAGCCTGGATTCAACGACTGGATTGTCAGAATTGTTAACACGATTTTACGAATATTTCCGATGATCTGACAAAAGAAATATTTCCAACGAAAGTTGATCAGTATTCACTTTTCCACAAATTTCAATACAAAAATTCAAAGAAGAATTTCTTTTTTTATAAAAAATGAAGGTCACTTCAATTTTTTAAATATTGACATACTTTTTACTTCATAATAACGCTACAATAGTTTTGGCCACAAAAAGCGGGCTATCAGATCACTGTGCGGCGCACAAATGGCCAAATCGATGAAATCTGTGTTAAAATCAAAGAACTTTTAATAGAAATGAGATAGAGAAATGAAAATTTTTTTAATTAATGCTGAAATTGTGGTTGTGATAGGATCGAAGTAGGATATAAATAGAGATTATGGTACGAACGTTTTTTAACCTTGAAAAAATAAAAATTTGAATCTTTAACAATAATTCGAGTTTTTTCAAAAACCAGAGATCGTAGACAAATTTTGAGGCAAGATTTGAAATCGGCGTTAAAAAATCTACACGAAATGATGTATAGCATGTTACAAATAATATATTTTCATTTCATATTTATAAAATAATATATCTATAAAATTCATTTCACATATCTATAAAATAATATATATTATTTTAATTATCTGGCATAAAATAAAATATATTATTTTAATCATCTGGCATAAAATAAAATATTTAATTATAATCATCTACGTCATCACGCATAAAATAAAATATTTAATTTTAATCACCTTACATAAAACAAAATAATTTAATACTACTCTTAAACCGATGAATTATACAACAAGTCATGTTGTCTTTTATATGCATCGTTTTTAATAATTTAAGAGGATTTGTGATAATAATGGTAAAAGGTCTGATAAAGCTGAATGTATTTTCGTGCTGCGTTTTAATGCTCTGATAACTTGCATTGCTTATCACTAATCTGCGTATAAGTACTCTACATAAGCAGCCGGATCTTACTGCAGTTCTTTGAGAAAGCATATAAACGTACAAAGTATTTTGCCACTAGAAAACAATTTATACTCATAAATGTATTAAACACGAACCATTAGTTTCGTCAGAAATATTTAAAATACAAAAAACATTTTTAGATGAAATAAAAATACTATACTTAAAAGATTTATGCATCGAATAAAATATTTTATTTTCAAAGTTGCAGACTTTGCATGATCGTTGATCTGTGAAAATTATATCTGATATTTCTAAACTATCGTAGCTTTCACGATAAGCATGCCACTACTGTATGTTTTGTAAATGTTATCTACAGTGAATAATGTAACGCGGTGGTTTTGACATTATACAATGTGTTAAATATTAATACGCCCACTGTCAGCGTTATTATACATTTATATCGCGATCTGGTTTCGCATAAGGAAATTAAATTTTGCTTGTCTTGTAATTTATATCGGGATTTACTTTGTAAAGGTGAATCGCATAAGGTTTACGTTCACGAGCAAAGAATATTATTACCTCCGTAATTGATATAGATTAACATATTCATAAATTAAATTCATTTTAATATCATCGCCACATGTTTCACTTAATATTATGGAGCATAAAGTTAATTTTATGTGCAATAACGTGGGATTATAAAATAAATTCTGAGATAAAATTCAATTTTGAATGGGAAAACCTTGATTCAATGAACAAGTTTAAAATGTGAGAACTACTTAATGTTAAATCGACCTTTAAAAAATTTCTTTTACGTTTGCATTTAATAGACATTGTAGTTAAGAGAATTGTAACTGATATGAATAGTGATTGCACACGATTTAATATACAGTGTGAGACATAAATGGAAGGATCTAAATATTTTTGTTATTTACTACAAACGTTGTTCTGCAGAAAACATTAAAAGTTTGTTGCTCGAAAGTATGGTTCAGATGTATCGGCATTCTTCTCGCTTGCGTGGAACTTTCCGAAAGAGGTTACTTTTTACCATTGCGTTTATCTCTTCAGAAAGTTCGACACTGTTTTAACCAGTTTTCTGAAGTATACGTAAACAGTTGAGATTTTTAGGTCTCCCTATTTATATGACCGTTCTGTATACAAGTTAGATACTTACGTGGAATACATTAAACAAAGCATGCACTTCTTATACTTGCATACATATAGCACGATGTATATTTTTAAACTTGAAGACTAACTTTATTTTTTGAAGAAAGTATTGCATTGCTCAGGTTTTCATTTGAAATACTGACGAAAAAGTCTTGATGAATATTATAGACAATTAAGAAAATTTTTTTGCTATTATTTATCTCAAATTCAAAAATACAAAGTGCCGTCGCTTATAAACAAATGCAATTAGGTATATGTGTACACAACGCACAACCTGGGTTTATTTGAGATGTTCAAGTTTTGTTCAGTTTGAGATGTTTGACGTTATAATAAAAGTAAAAATGCTACGACAGATTCTACTGCAAATTTCAATCTATTTTTCAGAATTTCTTCGAGATGATTAAGTTATATCATTCTCTCTGTGCAAGCAAACGCTATTTAATCTCGCACTGAAAACATCGAATTTCAACTCTCGTGTTACAGAATCGTATCCCTGTAAATAAATTTAATTCTGTTGAAAGTAACAAAAGAATGATCACTCGGATTGAATTGTGGAAAGCAGAGCAACATTGTTAGCCTATAGTGCCATAGTATAGGACACGTGCTGCTTGATTTGAAAACGTTGTACACACGTTCCAGCAGTTCTTTTGTAGATTATGAATCGTTATACCGATGCAACACCGTGCAACAAATTGCCTTAAAGTAAGAACAGTGTCATGCACTCTCGAATAGATAAAAACACGTCGATCGGAGTTAAAATAAAGCAGTCATTATGTCACGATACATATTATTATAAAAAGTTGGGAAAATTCATGTTTCTGTTTACTCGTATACTTCTTTTATTTATTTATTTATTACTTTAAACCAAGTGGTTTATATAGCAGGTACAGTATTATTACATTTGGTTTACGTTAAACAGATTTACATTGTTTCTAAATTCTAATGGAGCATTGTTTAAGGAAATTATAAATTATTTTCAGACCTTTTATATCAGGTTTACATAAGAAGGAACTAATACAAAGAGGAATACAGTACTTGTCTTTGAGGAGCTTTGTTTCTAATGTATTACGTTCGCTTTCATAGTCTGGGCATTGCCATATAGCATGAGTATACCCATTATACTCTAGATTCTACACTCTTATACAGTGTTAATAACACACAGAATAGTTTTAGTGGGTTTTGGGGTCGTAGTTTCTAATTCCAGAATTAGTTATAATACTAGAATAACAAATTACCCTCATACAGGGTGTTTCAAACTAAGAAATTGAAACTTTTGTAATTGTTAAATTCCTAAATAAACAGTTAGAGTTAATGTTACAAAGGTTAAGACTTTTACTGATCTTTAAAAATTATAAGAAACTGCAATTTGAAAAAAATTCAGCATTTGAATTGTTATGAAATTATTATTAGTTGCATCACACCCTCTTCTGTCAATTCGTTAAACGATTCTTTCCTACTTATTACGAAATCACATTCTAAAACAAAAAACTGTATCACGATTACAGCTGCAATTAAAAATTACAACCATTAAAAAGTAAAATTGATGATAAAGCTTATATTTAGATTGAATTATCCTGAACTCTCTCATTGATCTCCATTAGGGTATAAATACAGCACAGTATGATTGATGTTATTTGTGGAGTAAACCAACGTGTTCCAGCAATGAAAACAGAGCCTCGCGAATCTTTCATAATTCTGAATATTATGTTGTGATAAATTTAAAATGTATACTGCATCATGTTCGCATAAATGAGTCATTGTTCCCATACTAACCCTAATTATCCGTCGAACGGATCTAATCACCGAATTTCGCCGTACGTAATTTCCCAGCAGCGATTTATCTTCCATCTCCATTAACACGAATAGGGGCGCAGTTAATTGCTATTGTATCGGTGTCCGTCCGCAAATTTTTCCGCAACTATGCCTTCCCCGAAATGTCGTTCGAAACACAGGGCTACATTTCAATTCCCAAGCGACAGTTCTCAATCGGTAGCACAGCGGTTTGCGTGACACCGAAGCCGTGATAACACCGACAGATTATTGTCTACAGTGTCGAGAACTTAATCCTGTTTACACGACACCGTTCGATCCGAACGCGTCGCGAAACGTTTTTTCAAATCTGACTGGTCAGTTCGCTCTACCGTGAAAAATAATCGTCGCACGATCGTACGAGTTCAAAAATATTCATATTGAAAACGGCTGAAACCAGAGACGAAGGGAAATAGCTTCAACAAATTTCATTATTCTATTACGAATTACTTATGTAACAAATGACGAACTGTAATTCTAAGTTTGAGGTATGTAATTTCCAGCGTGAAAGAATTCATTGAAAAAGTTTTTTTTTTATAAATGATAAATAGGTTCAGTACGGTTCACAAAAGAAAATTGGTAATTTTTTCAATTGAAAATCGTATTTACGAAATATTCAATCTTACATGCTTGTTCTGATTATAATTTTTTGAATTAAATTTCATTAATATACTAGCTACATTTTTGGCATTGTCAAATATTTAGAAAGTAACGTAGATGCATTAGCTACCGATATGAAATAATTTTTCAAACAAAACAAAATCAACTGCTGGATCGGCCGCCCTAACCACTTGCATTGATTAATAATAGGTATATTAATGCTATCAGAATAATGCTATATAAATAAATAAAATTAATGCTACATAATTAATTGTTATTTAAAAACACTTTTGCAAAATAACACATTAATTTCAACGTTTCGATCGCATTTTAAATCATTTTCAAGAAATAATTGCATCTGTAAATTATTATATGTTATCATTACTTACGTAAATTATTATATTGTATGTTAAACTAGATTGAGGAAATCCTACTTGCTGTTTGAAAAAGAAGAATTTTTAAATTCGTAGAAACATTGAAACACGTATTGATTCCAAGCCGGTGAACAAAACAAATAAGTTGTTCTTAACAACTCTACGATCTATATAAGGAAATACTTACATAGATTAATGAAAATTTTTATGAACACAGCGGATTGTCGCTCGCCACTTGAATGCATTTTCTTGCAATAATCAATAATCGCGAGGCTAGTAAATATCAGAAGACAAAGTTGATTGAGTTTTGTAGGGAAATATTTGTCTCGGGAAGGAGACAAGAAGCTTGTTTATTGCGATAGAAAGCAAGTTTTTGTATGTATATCACGAATCACCTCTCGCTGCGTCATTAAATGATCCAATCGTCGTTGGACGACATCGCGAATACTGCTGAGTGCAACGTTTCCCCCAGCTTCTGTTAGCGATGTAATAAAAGCGTAGCATAATTTACGGGTCCATTTATCGAAATTGCTTCGACGAAGAATTGTTATCCTAATTTAATGGATCTACTCCTTTTTACTTCGATATGGACCTCTAATACGTTGTTGAAGATCATTGAACCTAGAGAAATATTTTAATAAACAATTGAAATATAATAACATAGCTACTTAGTATTCAGTGGTAATCTCAACGTTTATCGAATGGCTGATAGTTACATAACTACTTATGCAGAGGACCTCATTCAAAATCGGTTATCGGAAAGCAGTTTGGCTGTTTCAAAATCATGCAAATGTGGAGAGCTAGTTCGACAGTTTAAAGTGGAAAAATAAAGGGCAAGTTTGACGCAAAATGTTTTGGGAACTACGGAATAATGGATTCAATATTTTTAGTTATCAAGTAAACTATATAGCTTTTTGTACTTCAAGAAAATTATACATTATTTATTCAACATTTATTATACGCTATATGCATATAGATAATTATTATTATATTTTGGGAACTGTGAGAAAAATAATGGATTTAAAATTTTTGGAAGTTACTGGAGGTTCATGATTATGTGTACATATAATTTTTAATTACTAATTAAAATGATATTGTATAATAATTTAATTACTAATTAAAATGATATTGTATAATAAATAATACAAAACTTTTAACCATCGAATGCTGTTCAATGCATAAACAGTTCAAGTCAAAGCAGTTAATTATTGGATAATTAAGTTATATATAAAATAATATCGAAGCATCGCTAAAATTATTTTACAGTTATTTTACTTAATGACGTAGTGTGGATAATATATTGTGGAAATTATGTTAGTGATTTTCTATGTCCACTGGCTGAACAGCTGAATTAAAATTCTCCTAGTATTCTTTTTTAATGATTTAAAGGGTCCAAGTGTTAATTAATTCGCTTCTTTTTGTGTTTTAATAAAGGTAATTCTGGTGAGGAAGTCATTGGACGTGTACCCGTTGACAACGACGTCGATAATGGTGCAAATAGCCAGCCACATCCTGGCCTATATGAACAGCTGCATCAACCCTTTCCTATACGCCTTCCTGAGCGATAGTTTCCGGAAAGCTTTTCGGAAAATAATATATTGCACGCCTCGGCCGGATCAGAACAGACAGGGACCATTGACGAGGACTACGAGAGCTTCCAGTACTGGCGACATACTCTAGGTAGGTCTATTTTTACACTTTTCCATTTTCGAAATTCAGATTTCACTTCTTTTATCGAAATACTCTGAAACTAATTTTTTATAATTAATATTAGAACTACCATGCTCGCTAAAATAACGCCATATACATTTTTTTTGTTTGACCACTGCGGAAAGCATGAAATCTTTTTTTTTCACAGAAAATTCATTAACCACTTCGCTACCACGGATGTCATCTCGTGATGCAAACCGTTCACGCGGTGCTACTGACGACATATCTCGCGTCATTCTTTATTAGATTAATTTAGACGAGATATGTCGTCTGTAGCACCGTGCGATAACACGTCCGTGGCACCTCGAAAGCGGCATTGCGTCGCGTGTTTACACGTCTGTGACCTTATATGCGGTAGCGAAGTGGTTAAATAACTTAATCCTATACATGATAGTCGTGTTAAAAACGGTGTATCTAAGCGTATAATTTTGATAAGAAATTATAAATGAATCAATTTTATTCTTCGGCAGTTGTAGTTACTGTTAAATAATGTTAGATGAATTATTGTGTCATAGTATTAAACAAAACATGGATTTACCTGTAGTTTATAGAATACAGTGGGCAATCAAATTATTAGAGATATGATATGAAAAATATTGTTTCTCCTGATTACGGATAATTTGCAATTTGAAACTATTAATACTTTATTAAAGTAATAATCAGTCGGTATAGTTACATTTTTATTTAAAAATGATTGATGTGTAAAATCGAAAATTGATTCAAGTGATATTTTTTTACAACGAAGACAATTATACAAAGTTGTGTTCTTGGCGAATTGGTTCGATCAATTTAATTGAGA
Source organism: Lasioglossum vierecki (assembly GCA_028455595.1). Classification (NCBI taxonomy): domain Eukaryota; kingdom Metazoa; phylum Arthropoda; class Insecta; order Hymenoptera; family Halictidae; genus Lasioglossum; species Lasioglossum vierecki. The sequence continues at coordinate 5,674,752 of CM052337.1, read as the reverse complement.
GCAATGTTACAATATATTAATTTCGACGTGTCTAAACTAATTATAAAAATCACTTGAATTAATTGTCGATTTTACATATAAATTAACAATATTTAAGTAGAAACGTAACTATACTGAATTATTATTTTCTTAATTTCTGTATTATGTTTCCAGATAGTATCAATTATGTGCGATACTAAAGTTCATGCTTTTGAAGCATTTGTTTGTTTTAAAACAAAAATCATCATAAAATTTCTTGATTGTTTCAACAAAAACGATGAAAATTCTGCACGCCATTCCGACCACGCCGAAGCGTTTCCGATTTTAGATACTTCAATTAAATAAAAGGACAGCTTTTTGCCATTAGAATATATTTTCCTGCTTCCACATTTCGGATCAGGATTTGTTCTCACTTTAGCGTCTCACCCGAGATCCGATATTTTCGTTCCGAGTTTTAGGATAGGATTAATTACTTCGTAGGCAATTTGCCGTTCATAATGGCGACAGAGTGAAACACATCTTTTACCTTATTCGCTCTTCGACCTCCCGAAAAAACTTCCTTTGTTTCCTGGACGAGCCAGAGGGCTTTGAAAACACATTACCTTCTTTTTTCCCTCTTCTCCGAGCGCTACTTGCGTCGCTGTAGGCGTAGATTCTCAAGTTGAAAATCCAAGGCCATCCGGAGTGCGCTCATAGGGATCGTCTAGCCTACAGTGACCTCGGCTCCCCGTCTCCGCAGTAAATTACACTCCTCGTTCCAGTGCAAGTGCAATTTCCTATATTTTCCATCCTGTGTCGCAAACGAGCCCTGGCGCTGTGCGTCGGACGATTGCCGCTGGGAGTTGCGCCGATGATCCTTTGTAATCGACATACATACTGATAAACAGAGTCGGGAAAATAGTGCGTGGACCGTTTCCTTCGGTTTAATCCCCAATGGCTGTCGCGTTTCATATAGCACTGGCAGGTGCTAGTGGGCGTCAAAATCTTCAGAAGTCTGTCAGTCTTCAATCTTCGTTTAAGAGATATTCTTATTTTGAACTTCCAAGGGTAACCCTAATAATGTTTATGGTTGATGGTATTGTCTACAAATTCCCAACATAGTCGGTGATGTTTTGTAATTGATTGTGGGAAGCAGGAATATAATAAAAATTAATTACATCGCCGTAATGACTTTGTTATTTCAAAAACAGCATTACGATTTTCTGAAATTTTTGTAATCCTCTACTGTGTTATATTTTACCTAATCATTTTCTTCATAAATGCATAAAGATCCCCAGTCCAGTAATGAACATTGATAATGATAAACAGCGTCGAGAAAGTAATGCGTAAACCGTTTCCTTCGATATCAATCCCTATTGGCTGACTTGTTTCATATTGCACTGGCGGTGCTAATGGCTGTGAAAATCTTCAGAATTCTGCCATTTTTCAATCTTCGATTAGGACATATACTCGTTTTGAACTTCCAAGGATAACCCTAGTAGAATTTATGGTTGGAAATTGTTTGGGATACGGTTGGTGGGTATACTTTCCAACATAGTCGATGATCTTTTGTAATCGACATATATGTATATTGATAAACAGTGTCGAGAAAATAGTGCGTAAACCTTCCTTCATAGGTAAAAGTTTCGTAAAAGTTTCCTTCGATATTAATCTCTATTGGCTGCCGTGTTTCATATTGCACTGACAGTTGCTAATGTTCGTCCAAATCTTCAGAAGTTTGCTGTCTTCAATCTTCGTTTAAGGGATATTCTTGTTTTGAACTTCCAAGGATAACCATAGTGGCATTTATGGTTGGTGGTTTTATCTATAAATTCCCAACATATATTCCTACAATTTTGTATATTCTTATATATTCATGTTTAATTTTGAATATTCTTTTATATTATAGTATATGCTTGTATATTCTTGCATATTCTTCCATATTCTTGCATATTCTTGTTTATTCTTGTATATTCTTCCATATTCTTGTTTATTCTTGTATATTCTTTTATATTATTGTATTTTCTTGTATTTTCTAGTATATTTTAGTACATTTTAGCATATTCTAGTATATTCTAATATATTCATGTATATTCTTGTACATTCTAGTACATTCTAATATATTGATGTATATTCTAGTACATTCTAGTACATTCTGGTACATTTTTGTACGATCTTGTACGTTCTTGTACGATCTTGTACGTTCTTGTACGTTCTTGTATATTCATCTATATACATGGTTGGTAGTATTGACTACAAATTTCCTACATAGTAGATGATCTTTTGTAATCGTTGCTCATCTTTTGTAATCGATAGACTTCGGATCTTTATTCAAAATAAAATGTTCTGCATTGATTGTGGTAAGCAGGAATAAAATAAAAAATTGATTTCATCATAAAGATCCACAATCTGATGATTACCTTATTTAACAGAACTGCTTGAACATATCTATTGGCGAGTTCAGTGATAGTATCTGATAATATTGTTTTAGCGTTGATTTGTAAGCCATATCACGTTCTCTTCACAAAAACTTACAGTGTCTGCAGACAGACAGTAGACAGTCTGTATACAATGTCCACGGACAATGCATGCGAAGTGTTTGTCGTTTGTTAGCTACACATATAGACAGATAGTGTGTCCACATTTAGATATTTTAGTGTCCTCAGCGATGTGGTTGAATGGGATTGCTGTTACAGTTTTTGTGGAATATACACGATGTCTCAGCGAGCTTGATCACTTGAAATAATAATTTAACGGTACAGTTTATGAAAATTTTGTAACGTGAAATATAAATGGCATCAGGTGGCACATCTTATCATTACACTCGGGAAAGTCTATAGAATCTTTTGCTGCAAAGAATAATATCTTATAATAACGTTGCAATATTTGTTTAAAGTTGAAAAATATGATTATCTAAAATTATCTAAAATTATCTAAAATTATCTAAAATTATCTAAAATTATCTAAAAACTTTGCGTCTAGTTTATTCAGAGCAGATTCGGAATCGGCGCGAATAACTCTGCAAGAATCGCATTGTGAGAATCGAAATGCCAAGAAAGATTACTGTAACTGCGATTTTGTTAGAAAACATCACAATTATTAAATCGCTTTTATCTTGTAGAAGTAGTCAATGCCTTGTATTGTATGTCTTCTGTCAAGTTACATCTAAATTTTATTCTGACTTTGTGCATTTGCAGCAATACCATAGATATAAAACATACGAAAGTAATCAATTTTACTAAAATTTCGAATAATTTTTAAATCAAAGAAATCAATCAAGGAAACAAATGGTTATTCAACTTCAGTTTTCCCACGTTCCTTTGTATTTGAATGTAAATTCACAGTTTATGCATTTCAGCATTTTGGAGGACGTGTTCAGTACTATTGTTTAATTGATCGTACAATGGATATTTTAAACGAAATGGTTTACATTTAACATAAATGCACGTTCGATTGACTAGGTCAGCATCGATTCACAAAATTTGATATCGCTCCTTTCAATTTTCATATCACAGAAACGAAATTAACATACTATGTACAGGATAGAGTGAAGAATTTATTTGAGCAGCTGGAAAAAAGAATCTCTCTGTGACTTGGAGCCATTCTTACACCCGAAAGTACAATTATACGCGTCACTGTCCATCTGGTAGACAATGCTCGTGAATGTAACGCATTCGTCTCTCCGCAGTCCACGAGCTACAAACGCGAGTGGACTAGTTTCTTCCAACTACTTTCTTTTCATTCTCTTTCTTGTTTGCCATCTTGTTCTCCCGAGCTTCTCACTTTCTTATCTCTTTCGAGCATTACATTTTCTGCAGTCTGATGAAGCGGTGGAGTGTTCTATTAAAAGACGTTCGAATTCTCTACTTTGTGCAGAATGATATAATCAATTATATCAATAAATATTGAAATTGTACACCAGATAGTGAAAAGTCCGATGAAGAATTATTCAATAAATTAATGAATAGATGTGTAACAAATTTTTAATTTTAGTTGTGGTTTAATGAAATTCTCATTGAGAAGAGTAGGCCACAAATTAAATGTAATTACTAGACTCCGGATGTTTTATGCAAAATAAACAGTTTGTGCAACAATTCTAAGACGAAGTTAAATATTTTAAATTCTTCATTAATAACTTTAATTTGGCGAAAGAAATATATTTTAATGCTCTTAAAGTCTTTTAATATTTTCATTTTTTAAAATTGTACTTGTTCATTTTTGTTTTAGTGCATAAAATCCAGCGTCTAGCGATCACTAGACTGTGTATGTTTATGCAATTTTTAATTTATCCAGGCAAATTTCAAGAAAGTGCGAACAAATAAAATCTTATTTTTAATGATAGTAGCCATTGTTACAGATCTGAAATAAGTAAAAAACGTATTAAATTCTGTGGAAATTTATATTCTAACATTTTTTCAACATTTTAAGAAGAAGCCATAAATGTATGAATGTTTTTAATTTACATGAAGATTGTTTATTGACTGTTCTAGGAGAAGTCTTACAGAATATTACAAATATTTTTTTAGTCAAATATGAATTAGATTCAAATATCAGCATCAAATTTTTGTATAATATACAATCAAACGAACAAACATTCACAATATAATTAAATGCATCTTCCAACAAATCCTATGCATTTGTCCAATCATTCAAGTATCAAAATTTATGAAAGTTTAATTCAATGTTTTCACATACAAAGAAAATTAAAATAAAATTTGATTCTAAATTCGTCATCTATTTTTTCATACATTCACTTTTTAGCACTACCAATTGAGATACACATTTTCTATTAAAATTGCACAAATTTTGTCCCTCGATTCGTCGACGACGTAGGTCCCCTTCAACTCCTAAAGTATTAATACAAAAAATTGCTGAACGTAGCGCATGGATTAATCTGAGTTTAATTAATAAAGTATTATTTTGAGAATACCCCGAACGCGGCAAGAAGTTTCCTTCGAAGTTTCCCCACCCCAGAGTCGCGGGACTCTAATTTCTGCGAGCCAGATTTTTCCGCGACATTCGTGATATCGATCTCCCGCGGTGAGATTTTCATGAAACATCAAAAGCTTCGGCGAGCACCCTATTGGCTGGCAAGCACACAGGAGCTTTGTTTCTCTCGACGGAGGAATAAACTCGAACAACTCAGTTTCCTTTTTTCTCGCTTACTGGCCAGCTTCTTCGTATATCGTATGTTCCTCAACACTAAACCTACCAGTGAAATAACCGGTTTTGTATTTTTCAAGTATCGAAATTATAAAAATTCATTTCTGGAAAATAATGGAATAAATTTCAATATCGCAAAATTACAGGCGCTCTCAATAAATTTATCGTTGCCACTTTTATAAGCCAATATTTACGAGATACTTTTAATGCTTGTTAGGTTTAGTGTTAAAACTGGTGAAGTAGAAATATCTCATAGATTATTGATCATTAACACATGAAATGCCACATCAATGCCCCTAAAAGTCATATAAAGTCGATGTAGTTTATTTAACGATCGGACAGCGGATCTTTATGTAAAATAAAAACTTTATTTCCTTTAACTTTGTTAGAATGCAGGCAGAGAAATTTATATTTTTTAAAAATATGTTTAATATGTTAACAACAATATAACAGTCGTTTTAAATTATTTTAATCTTTTAACTATTTCTATTTACATCTACTTGTTTTCGCAATAAAGGAATAAAATCCGCTATTTATTAGTGACACAAGAATTGAAAAGAGAAAACGTATCACAAAAATTACTGTTACAACCTTCACACACATTTCTGACCTTCTATGACCTTGAATATCATTATGTCGTATACCAATGAATTTCTATAATTGGAAGTTCCAAACTCAATAAGACATCGAAAGGAAGTTCAAACACTTTTCTGATACCTAAAGCGAAAACTTTTGCAATAAAGAAATATTCAAGTTGTCAGATCATTGGAATGAGATGTAATAGAAGCAGAAGATAACTACATACTTTTCTGAAGGTTGCATGATCCACATTTTAGTTATTTTTCTCTTCCTGTTGAAAGAGCAAGAACTTTCTTGATTATCGGATATGAAGAGTATTTCAACATCGATTTAAATTTTCCATGTAGATCATGTAGTACATTTTTAAGCTTTTATGAGGCTATCATAAAACTCACAAAGGAAGTTATCGAACTCGTAAATTCAAAAAATTATGAACCTTCGGGCACAAGTAGAGTAAGTTATGCCTAAAACAAACCCATTTTTTAGTACTACCACTCGCATTAAAGGGGTGAAACCAGTTGGATAATTTCAATGTTATCTCTTTCTTGAAATATCTCCAGAACAACAAATAATATACAACAAAAGTTGCATGGTATTCTAGTGTCTACCAAACTTTGTACATTTTCACAACATACGTTGTGAAAATTAAAGAAGACGTCCGGTATATCGATCTAAAAATGAAACAATTTTACGATAGAGACATTTTCATGTTTGCAATAGTTTACGGAATATTCTCACAGTCTAAATTAAAGTAAAATTCCATTCGTTTTTACTTTTGTATTGTCTCGCAATCTGTACAACAAATGTAGTTAAATTTATTGAAATTTGGACAGGACAACGTCTGTCGGGTGAGCAAGTTATACATAATAAAAGCGTACGTTGTCAAAATTAAAGATGTCCCGGAGATCGATCTGAAAATGAAACAATTTTCACGATAGCGACATTTTCACGTTTGCAAGGATTTACGGAATATTCTTGCAGTTGCGTAAAGAAAAACGTACCACGTGCATAGTCGCACTGTGCTGGCTCGAATGGTCTGGGACTGAAGCATAGGCGCCGGACATAAATAACGCGACATCCGAGTAAAGTGCTCCCACAGGTTTAAGAAATGGGCGGCGTGTTTATGGGTGAACGAAATTAAAAGCAAGGGGGACGGTCTTGGAGGGTGCGCTGCTGCTTCTTGGCTACGCCCAGGAACATTTGTGAAACGGTTGGAACATTTGTCTTCTTACTCAGCCAATTACTGTCGACAAGTTGTGTCATGATCATTCGGAGCATCGAACGGAAAGTCAGGAAGCCGGGAGCTTCTACGTTCCTTTTCTGCTGATAAAGATCTATTTTCGGAGAGTTTTGTTAGCCTGTTGCATGGTTCTTGTTCGTCTCTCTGCACCCCCGGAGCACCGGGGACATTGATTAATGACGCGATGTTGTACCTATGTTTATGATCCCCGGCAAAGTCCCCGGTTTTTCGGTAGCTTAGCGTCGGCTCTGTTAATTTTCCATTAACGAAGTTATTGTGTAACTAATTTAAAGACCTGTTGTGTTTGTAATCGGCTGAGATCAACGTGTAATTAGATAACGTTGAAGTAGACAACTGTTGAAGTTAAAAACATAAATAAATGACATTGCTTTAGGAAATGTGGAGGTCGCAAACTTAGTTGCTAACCTAATAAAATCCACTTGATAGCATTCAAATCTTGTTATTTTCTTTCTTATTTAAATACACAAACATTTAATGCTGTTCGTTGGTAAGGGCATACTTTAAATGCAATAAATCAATCATTGTACAATACAATTTCCACATTATATCCTGTAATTATATTCAGTGCTTCTTTCTTTTGCACAGTAGTTTACACACATATTTGTGTTGAATCGCTTTATTGGAGCAGTAGTGTTGAGGAATTTCTGTATATCCAGGATTAGGTGAAGAGATAAAGGGATAAATAGAGGGCGCAGATTTCTCGAACGCGTCACGTCTGCATGTTGACGGTAATGCAGTCTCCGGAACGAAGGGATTCGAAACTTTTTTCATTAGGCCATACGCGACTGCTTACAGGGCACCCAACTTTGAATAAAAAAGAAGAAACGCGCGAACTGTGCTGACTCAATTAACGTGTCTGAAATGAAAATGAGAGGTCGACTCCTCCGCATATTGATGAAAAGAGGAGATGTAAAAGAACGAGTCTTAACTTAATGATATTGGCGGAAGTGACGATTTTCTTTTAACAAGAACGTCTGTCTGCTCTATTTTCAGAAATCATTCTTTCCCATTGTTATTGTTGGGAGTAATTTTTCTTGTTGGCATTAGTGTTAACTACTAGGTTGGTATGAGTGTAAACTAACAAGAACACCTTTTTATTAACTTTTAGCACTCAAGTGGCGCCTCTGAGGCGCCACTAAAAATTTCTGTCCTATTATTGAAAATATTGTTTACATTATTAGATATGTTGGTATTTAACCAATTACTAAACATTTAAGTATTGTATCAAATTTGAACACTCATAGAAAGTATTGAGACTAAACTAAAACTAAAATTGCTCCGAGTGCAAAGGGTTAATTGTAACACATTCTGTGCCACGTGTACCACCGATGGCTCATGTTAAATTATCCATTTAACACATCATTTACTACTAAGTGGATGTTTTTGGCGCACTGGTTTGATCAATTTAATTGAAAGCAATTTAAAATGAAAATATTTGCTACCTTTTATTAATCGAATTTAGAATATTACTCAAAATTACCATGACAACATGGTATACTGGTCTACGCATCGATCAATTATCTGATTCGTGACTTCAGAGAGTTTCATTGTTTGTCTCAATATCTTACAAGTAAAACATGAACACAGCACGTGACATTGTTCTTCTATAATTTTTTAAGTTATTTCAATGAGCAAGTAAGTTGCTATATTTCAAAAATTGTTTTTAGCATGTTCTCATCGACAAAATATATATATTACTTTTTGTGTTGTTTTAATAATTCAGAGACGCAATCATTATTTTCTTGAAAAGGGTCTAAACAAAGACCGAAACGTCGAAATTAATATATTGCAAAATTGCTTTCGATTAAACTAAGAGCATATATTTTATAACAAGTTTAACACTGTAGTGAAACCAGTTCAAATGTGTGCGGTATATTTTCCTAATCCAAATTTTTAATGAGCCTAATAAGTAGAAACAGACAGGGGATGATGATTTTACATTGAAACATAAGTCGAATAGAAGGACGAACATTTTTCCGTTTGACGCCTCCTTTCCGAGAAAATCGATTTTGAAAGTGCAGCAAACGTGCTATTGACAGAAATTGTCTGACGCGTCTGATCATGACTAACCGATTCTACTTCCTGCCTAAAGTATGCAAACCCGACGGATCTTTACAGTCTACCTTCTCGAAAACGAGACGTCAAACGAGAAAATGATATTCCTTTTTTCGACTTATTTTTACAGGTTCAGTTACTTATCCATATATATAAGTCCCCAACACGGGTCTGCTGAGGGATATTTATGCGCCAGGGACAGTATTCTTTGAATTTTTCCGAACGTAGAGAAGGACAGCCGAGCTCGAGAGGTCTCCGTCGCCGAGAAATGTGTACATAGCGAACCCAAATTTCCAACTTCTTTATTTTTCATTATTTTCCAATGGATTTTGCGACGCTATCAGAATAAATACAGGAATCCGATTAAAATACGCTGTATACGAATTATTCACATTTATGCAATTTTATTTTACGCGCATCTTATTTCGAAATACAGTATTTTATCGATATAAGTCTCCAAAACGGGTCTGCGCAGGGTCATTTATACGCCAGAAATATCATTCTTTGCGTTTGCCGAACGTAGAGAAGGACAGCCGAGCTCGAAAGGCCTCGGTCGTCGAGAAATGTAAACATAGCTAATCCAGATTTCCAACTTCTTTATCCTTAATACAGAATCTTATCGCCCTAGTAATTTTGTTATTCGTAGCAGATTATGTTGGCTATCTTAGCAATACTTCCAAAGCGAGGTCGTAGAATGTAAGATATCTGGCAATGATCAAAAGAAGCTCGGTACATATGGTAAAAGGGTACATTGTAGACAAAGCATAAGTTTAAACGGTTTAATCAGTTCCGGTATTTCGAGGTTCCGAGTTTATTCTACACGGAGTACGACTGTGACTTAACATATGATATCCCTTAGAGTATAAGCGATATCCGATGTTGGGAATAGACCACGACTCCATCCAATAATGGCGATCTGTGGCGTATTATTCGTAAATAAGAATTTTCGAATCTGCAAGTCGTACAGCGGACAGGCGAAACAGGAAATTCTTGGCGCGGAAAACGTCTGGGAATCGAATAGCGTTTACTCTGGTGCTAACGGAACGAGGCCGGGCCATAAATCAGAATCAGACCGAACACCTGACATCAGATTACGCTAGAAATCTGAAAAACGAACCGTAATTGCACTGAAGCTCCTCGACAACCCGCTCTAAAACAATTTCACGCTTCGCGTAGCTCTTATAACGGCTAATCGATGATTAAAAATTAATACCCTGCTATTTTCATCATTAGGCACTTGGTCGTAAGTCTAATTGATGATATTTTAGTTTACAGATTAGGAGAATGCATTTAAGAAAATCTTTTTCTTTTTATATTATAATTTAAAGATGAAGTTAAGATATTTATACGTAGATTTATTTAATATTTTCCATTACGTTCCTCAAGAATCACCCCTTTCAAGGAAATGCAACATTTTTGGGGCAATCTTATGATTTTAGTTTCTATATTATACGATCTGTATAAATTGGAGAATCGGTTCTGTGATTGTCTTGAAACTAATAAAAACCTAAAAAAATAACAGTTATAGTACAGATACAATAGAAAAATAAAATTGTAAATACATTAACTTGTTAAGATTATTAAAACATGAAATACATTGTTATCGAGCTTCCATTTCGTACAATTAGCTTAAAAATATTTTATTTTGCACAAAAATTCGCAGTCTATTCGTAAAAGTATTATTCAGAATAAAACTGGAACGGGGGGAACCAAGAAACTTTTAGGACGAAAGTTCCAAAGAAGTTGAAGAGACTTAATATTTTTAATTGTCGTACAACACACACACACACAGCCGAAAGTTAGAGTAGAAAAATTTCTAGGGGTCACGAGAGCCCTCAGTATATACTTGTCAATGGTTAAAAATATTTATTTCGTATCGACAATGTCAGCGACGATGAGGTAATATTACAAAATCCTTCTCCAGAAATGGTGGAGGCTGTCAAACAATTTATTGTAATAAAGTATTTCACGTAGATAAGGAATCTATCGATGGGAAGCCCGGTGAACAATATGCACAAGAACTGAATATGAAAACTCGAGAACGTGATGCTCCCTTCGATCTTCTGCCTTCAGGGAAATTGACATTATCTTTGTAATAACTTCACGGTTCGAGGCATCGAACGTTATCCACATCAGGATAGCGAGTGAAAAATTGCATAAGGGTAACCGGGCGATATTCGAGGATTGTAAGATTTACATGAAATTTGTATATCAGCGTTTTATCTATCCACCACTATACCTTTAATAAATGAATCTACTTATTAGGAAAACGTTTTTCTAAAATTTTTTTTAGTAAACTAGACTGGAAAATAATTATTTAAAGAAAAATAAATTTTTTAAAATATTAAGTTTTTAAAAACGTATTAAAAAGTATCAAATAATTTTTTCTAGCTCCATACAGATTCCTAACCTCGTACAGATAATGAAAATTTGTGATTGTGAATTTTTAATAGCTATAAAAATACCTGCACATTTAAAATGAAAAACGTGGGAAGCAGAATGCATCAATTATCTATTGCATGCGTCCCAGGTTTTTCGTTTGAAATCTTACAAGTGTAAACTGTGTCGAATTGACACAAGAGAAGGATGAGGCTTAAATACAAAACTGCTTTACAAATACTATTAAATACGAGAGATATATTGAAATATTATATAAACAATAGTAAGTATGCATATGCACTTAATGTTAACAAAACTGATTTGTTAAAGAAATCTTTAATGTTTTAACCATGGAAGACGGTCTTTTCGAAATCTCTCATTCACTCGCTCGGATAATCGTGGTTCGGATAATCCAGATTCAACTGTATTTAACTATGTATGCGTAGCAAAACAAGTTTGATGTTGGACAAGCATGAGGGATGATAGACGAGACGGTAACAGCGTCTTAACCCAAAGATGCATGTCATCGTGTGTTAATTAAATTGAAATTCTAAGGAGATTAGACGCAAACTTCAGTCTTGTGTGTTTGCACCATCACTCTGCGTCTGTTGATGTAAATTAGCATCTGTAAGACACATTTTTAGTAACAGACTCGTTAATCTGGATTTTACGTTCTTTTTTCCGGATTTTGTTAGATTAAGAGTCAATTAGAACTTCTATTGCTGTTATTTTCAATATTCTCTAATTCATTTTTAGTGCCTTTAACACTCTCTTTTCACCGTATCATTTTATAACACCTTTTTTACAAAATGTTAGAGGAAACAGAATTTACACAATGTATTTAATGTAATATAATTTACATAATTTGAACAATGTTTACTAAGGATCTGCGATATTTTTAAAATCACCATTTAAGCTTGATTCACGTTTAATAACTTCTATTATTGTAATAAGTGGACTTTATGCATTCGGAATAAAAAGGATTAGGTAAAACATGAAACAGTAGATAGATAAAACGAATTAAGGGCATCGATATAATAACATTATGAGAATTATTAAACGGAGAAACTTTTATTTGGTTCCAATACTTTGTAATTGGTACAGACAATTTTCATTTCACATAAAGATCATCAGTCTAATAATTACAGACAATCTTATAATTCCGTAAATGTTTGGGAATATATACACGTTCGCACTTTTATCCAAAAAGTGCATTTTTATGGTGTTAAATAAAACAGAATTTTCTACAGAAAAAATAGATAACAGTTGCAGTAATACTTTTTCAATTAAAAAGACACAGTTGTGTTGTAAAGTTTGTGTAACGATTAATGAGAGAGACTGTCACAGACATTTAAAACTACCTGACATTAAATTTAAAAATTAGATATTAACCCTTTGCAGTTGAATCTATTTGAATTTGAAAATTAAACATTTCTTCCGCCCTGGGATAATTCAATAGCACATAGTTTATTTTATGGATATGAAGTTGATATAATATCACATACAATACTTAAATGTGTAGTAATTGATTAGATATCAACATGTTTAATAATTTAAATAATATTGTAAGTCATGGTACAGCAATTTTCAGTGTAAACTCTCTGAAACACCCCTCGAAAGTTAAGGGTGAATACTCTTATAGTATTGGACATTATCGAAATAAATTATTTGGAAGATAATGGTTAAAATAATTCTATTCGGCTATATGAAATTTGAAATAATCATATGATAGTTTACGTGGACAATCAAATAATTTTCTCAATATTCCTTCAGTATTTGAATTTCAACTTCTCATTTCATCGTTTAATCAAATAATTCTCCACAATTCTATTTATCTCGTGTAATAAAGAACAAGTTTAAAAGCGAATGCAGCTAAACTTTATAACCATTAAATTGCAAAAATTAGCATATCTGAATTTAATAATGCATTTAGTTGCTTCAAAAACTTTTTCTTGATGTGAAATTATTTATTCTATTACTTGAACAATGTAATTAAAATAAAACATTCAAATAAAATCTCTGAATCACCCCTGACCGTTAAGGGTTCAATTATTACAACATGTATAGGAGAAAATCTACATATAAATTCTGCAGCTAAACTTTATAATCATTAAATTGCAAAAATTAGCATATCTGAATTTAATAATGCATTTAGTTGCTTCAACAACTTTTTCTTGATGTGAAATTATTTATTCTATTATTTGAACAATGTAATTAAAATAAAACATTATTCAAATAAAATCTCTGAATCATCCCTGACCGCTAAGGGTTCAATTATTACAACATGTATAGGAGAAAATCTACATATAAATTCTGCAGCACGTATAGGAGAAAATGGCGGTCAATCAATGCGGAGAGAACCCCGCGATTCGAGAATTTGTCTTGGCAATATCGTTTCGGGGGCAACGGTGTAATTGCATTGGCGCAGCGTTTCGGTCACGCGCAGAAAAACGATTTGTATCAAAATGGCCTGAGCGGTGTAATAGGATTTAGCAAGGAGGAGTGCTACCACCCAATTTCGTTTCGCGGTGATGGACGCGAGAAGAGATTTACTCCATGTCGGATAAAAACAGCGAGTCAGTTCAAATATGCGCGGAGATGGGAACGAAGTACGAAGATGAAAAGGGGCACCAGGTGACCCGTCGGACATTGAGAAGTTTCGAATAAATTAGCGTCCCATCCATTCTTCGCATAGAATACCGATGCTTCCTCAATCATTTTTCACGACCACTCTACTTTCGTTTCCATCTGATTAATAGCTTCACGTTGGGGCATTTATCTCTTTAACCCTTCGCTGCATAGTGTATCATATCTGAAACAATTAACAAATCTAGTAGAATCTTTATTCATAAATATATAATGCCTTTCGGCATTACATTTCTCTCTTCTTCCTTCATTTCTACATCCCTTACATATTTACATTTTCTTATCTCTACCATAAGCTATTATTTACATTACTATACAGGGTGGGCAATAACTATATCCACCTTGAATATCTCCGTTATTTGTAATAATATGGAAAAATGTTATCAACAAAATTTGCACGGTACAGAGGGGGACATGTCGTGACAGAAACATTTTCTGCAAGGATGGAGGCATAGAGGACATTTCAAGGTTTTTTTTAAAAAACAAGGTATCTTGTAGTAAACTAATTGCTCTAACTTCTCAAAAAATATCCAAGTCGTATATAAAGTGTCCGAATATCATTTTGGTTCACTGTATCTGATATTTCAATTTTATACACCTTGATGTTTGAGAAACCTTTTTAGATTATTTCGAAATTTAATATTCCTAGAACAATTGATAAGAGAAACTTTGTACTCCCGAGTCAGAACCGTGTCGAAGTAATTTGTCCGCTCTTGTTGGACATTTCAAATAACATAATGCAGTTATAGTGTCTTTGTAATTAAGTTCTCTGATTCGTATCTGCCTCTTTTGACTGTTTGTTCCACTTTACTGTCTTATATAGTACCCAACGCGATTAGCTGACCACTTATGTCCTGAATTGTGTCATTTCTATTTTCCACGGTAATTTTCACTCTAAATACAATACCGCAAGCTCATTCATACAATATGTAGGTTATGTTTAATCCTTATCAACCTCTCATTTTCCAAGATAATTTGTCCTTTGGTTTCAAATTGACAAAGTATTAATAAGTGTACAAATTAATCCGTAACCTCGTGAATTTGCTGATTACTTATAAACAATCAATACACGTTTTATTGTCAAAATTAATCCCCATTACTTGCTGTGCATTTACTCCATCTTATAAATAATTACTGAATCTTCAAATCGACTGATAAAACATTGTCTTTAAAATAAAAATAGCATTGGTATATGTATACTTGGTAATAATATAACTGGTACTAATATCCATCTCTCTGGTTCAATTATACCAACTTATAAATGACTACTGAATCTTTGAATCACCTGATAAAATATTTGGTATCAAAATAAAAATAGCGTTGGTATATAATCGGTAATAATATAATTGGTACTAATATCCATCAGTCTGGCGCAATTACACCAATTTATAAATGACTACTGAATCTTCAAATCGACTGATAAAACATTTGTCTTTAAAATAAAAATAGCATTGGTATATAATGGGTAATAATATAATTGGTACTAATATCCATCTCTCTGGTGGAATTACACCATCTTATAAATGACTGCTGAATCTTCAATTCGACTGATAAATAATTTGCAATTGAATTATGACTGACTGATTGTGAGGACCACGAATTAACTTGTAGATGTAATGTTAAAAAATCAAGTTTGTTAATTCCTTTTTTGAAAATTAATATCTAAAGTAAGCTGAGATTTCAATAAAAATTATCCAGTAAAAAATGGGTTAAATGATGATACAAAAGACGAATAAGGATTAAGCATTTTATATAATGATTAGATACTTTCAAGGTTGAATTAAATTAAGTTTTACAAAAATATCAGCACGTCTGGATCAACAACAGCAGCTGAATGAAACCACTTCCTACAAATCTTCGAATCCAGGAACTGTTAAAATAATTTTACTACTTTCCAGAGTGCTGCATTCAAAGCAAGCACTTGTGATATTTTTTCCTGAAAAACTGATTTTCCGAAATTAGTTTGCTACGAGGCGAAAGTGAAAACTTTTGGGAACTTCTTGAGCCATTGAAAAGTTCGCGAGTATTCCGAAAGGGAAGATTTATAGCTCTGATTAGCATACAATGCATACGTAATTCGTTTATTTCCTGGGGATAAAGCGATCCCTTTCAATCCACGCAATTAATAGAGTAGGATGCGGATAAAAGTTCGGCGAATGAAAAACATCGACTTTAAAATGTTCCTTCGTAAACGACTATAGAATTTTACTTTGTACTACATATATGAATCGCCTTTGCCATTATTTAGACCCAATAGTAAAAAAAAACTGAAATAAAGGAACTCAATTAAAACTACGACTAGGTTCAATCAAAGCGATTTTCTAAATTAAATCTGTATACCGAAGTCAATGTGCAAACTTTTGGTGTACAACAAGTCAGGAAAAAACGAATGTTTTATTGGTAAAAATTATATATGTTAAAAGTTAGTCAACTAGCCCCGGTCTCGCCACTTTAATAATTTAGAAAAGTAGAGTTCGTAACAGAGAAAATTGAACAACGTTCGAACTTATACTAAAATAAAAATACGCCATTTCCCGGTTGAACAATAATTCTTGCTTCGGCGTAAAAACCTCCACGGATTACGAGTAAAGCCGAAGCAAGACGCAATAGATTTATACAATCAAAAGAGAATAACACAAATTACATCGTACGAAAGCTCAGCATTTAAACGGTGTTTAAGAAAAAAACTAACGCGGTTTCAGGAAATCATCGATTTATACAAATTACATCCTAAATGGCCATTCTAATTTAAGACCAAGAGAGCTCTCTTATATTAAATATATTAAATATTTACTAAATATATTACTGTGTATTTACTGAATATATTAAAGTTGAAAAATTGAATTTTGGCCACGAAAACGGGTCTCTAGACCACTGTGCGACATCCGCTTGTCAATCGCGACCACCGTGATATCGTTTTCTGTCACGGTGTGGCGACTGTAGCAACATTCAGACAACACTCACCAACGTGAACTTTCTCACAAATGTGAAGTTGTCGATTTATTTTAAAAAAAATGTTTTTTTTTATTTTAAAAATGTTTCATCAATAAGTTGATTTCATCGGAGTAGGATCAGATAATTTAGTTCAGAAATTGTTATTAATATTATTATATTTACAAAGTTAGTCAACGACCATAGCCTCGCTGCAAACACCGGTTCCTGTGCGATCACCGAAGTTAAACAGTGTTGGACGTGGGCCGGGCTTGGATGGGTGACCGCATGGGTAATACAGTATACTTCAGGCGGTGACTTGTCTGGGTACTGGCCACGTGTTGTTGGCAAAAAAAGGTGGTTCAGAACCCACCGTAAAAAGTAGGTCCCGTTGGATTTGATTGAAATTAGGCGATAGGTGAAATTGGAAAGAGAAGGGAGTGGTGTATGGACTTGAAACCCTAAGGGGACCAAGTATCTTCCTTTATCCTTTATCCTTTATATTTACAAAGTTATTAAATTATTAATTAATAAAAAATACTTTAGCCTTTACATATTTATTAGAGGATACAATTAAAAAATCCCTATAGATCTTCAAAAAGGGTACATACGATCGACATCACAAAATCGCCATCAAGGTTATCGTGGGTTAGACTTTGTAATACTTAGAGTTCATACATCACTAGCGTCCATTAGCAGAAATAAAATGTAGTGAAGGGGGAGCAATAACACCCTTATCAATGCCCAATCAGATCGTCGTGATTGATCGCATACGATGAGTGGAATACGAAAGTAGGAGTGTGTCGGGTCTTGTAGATGATAGAAAGGAACATGGCGGGATACCAGGTCAACCTTTGCAATTCTGCTTTTGGATTCACAAGCTAGAAGATAATAAGCCGTGGCGGAGAGGGATGAAGCTGGCTAGAGAATGGTGCTAATTTTAGAAGTACTGTTTCTCTGGCTGCTTGGACCTTTCGTGGGATGATCGCGAGAGAAAGAGGGATGCACCTATTCGCGTCTTATCTGTTTCCCGTTACGAATCTTTTCGGTCGAGATAAGCTGTGCTCTTTCGCAATTCATTACAGCGTTGTTTTGTTCCCAGTGCTTAATCGCTGGAACGACCACCCTTTCGCGGAAAGGCTTCGGACAAATTCTCCGCTGTTATGCTCAAACGCCGCTGCCAAACGATGCTTTCTGCATAAATGTTATAGCCTAGAAACGTTGAACTCGTTTCGTTCAATGCTTTCAACGCCAGCTAGATTTTTAATAAGGTACACAGGTGGAATGAATTCTGGACACATTTAAATTTTTACTTATGTTTCGCGTTTATTCAAATTATCTCTGTGTATAAGAAAATAGAGTCTGTATGTAGGTTTTCAACGGTAGTTTTTAGGAAAAATCTGAGACCACCTTGGCGATTGGAAATTTAATTACGTATATTTCGGCTGATCAAAATTTAACTCTTAGCGTCCCGTAGCACGTCGCGCGTCGCTACGAGACATTTTGTGCGTTGATAAGAATTGAAATGAATATGAAATCGCATAAAAGATATCCGGACGAAATTTTTACTAAAATTCGTTCAAAAGTATTCCTATCTACTGATACTTATCGTAATAAATATATATGTTTTACAATCATTTTATAATTAATTCTTTAATTGTAATTCCCCAAATTACTTTTTAGGTATCGGTAACGAAGCTATCACTAATGAAAAATTAATTAGGAAGCCCCCAATCGTTATTCAATAAGTTTTAAAAGATTGTTAGATAACTGATAATTTTGTTAATAGTTAAAGCGTTCAAATTAGATGGGTTTCATTAAAATTATTTCACAAAAAATATAATTATTAACTCTCTAAGGACAAGACTTAATGGAGAAGCGATAATGGATAAGAATATACCAACAATGATATGACTTTATTCAATTAAAAATTATTAATTAACAATTAGACTGCATATCAAGATTTCAGCATGGTTTAATATTATTATCCCGGAACGTGTCTCCATTCTTCAAATCTCCGTGATTTCTTTTCGCTCAAATCAGTAAAAAATATTATGCGGAGGTAGCATGTCGAGTTTGTAAGCACGATAAAACAACAACTGTTTATAAAAAGCATTTCTAGCGAGAAGCTGTTGCACAATGGAAATGACGCTGGATTAACCCCTTGACGTAGAAATACGTCATGCGTTTCATATGATATTGTACACGTTGAAGTAAAATGCCATGTATTATTATTAACAACGAATATTACCAGCATAGTGTCTCGTGTACCAAGATTACATTAACGATAAGTTAAATAATAAATGGTAACATTGGTGCCGTTGAATTTTGTTTAATTCGTATGTATTTACCATACGGTGATAATGTAAATTTTTACAAAGATTCCTATTACACGTGAAACTCTATTTACACGGTGCTTTTTCACACGCTTTTATTTCCTGTTCATTTTTACACGGTTCTCAGCACGTTTTATTCACTTTTATATGCAATTTTTAATATATAGAATATTGACTTTGGAAAAATATCTGTTTCATCTTCCTTCACATGTTTATAGAATGAAACGTTACTATAGAATTTTAAATTTCAAATTGCTTCACCTATTGTTTGCTTTAGGTTAACGCTTTTGTACTTTGTTGCATGTCAATTGTTTCACGACTCTTTTCAAACTATTTCCTTTTGCACTGTACACGTCTACCGTGCAGAAAGAGGCCCACATGTGTTTCATTTCATCTGACGTTTTAAATACGCGTCGGTGGAAAAGAAAATGATTTGTTAAAAATCATTATAAAATGTTTGCTATTACAGAGGTTATCTTACTTTAGTTTAATTATTCAGCAGCATGTCATAGCTTTATAAAAATAGTTGCACGCGTAAACGTAAAAATAAAACTCTTGAGAGCGATCGCAGCCTAGATTGATCTTTTTATCTCACTTATTTATCACGCTTATATTAGCTTGCCGTGTTGTATCAAATCTTGTAATCGAATTTTAATCCACTTTCCGATGAGCTAGAGACTTGAAACTTTAAACATTGCTCAGAACTGGATGACAATGCAATATTAATAAAAAAAGTTTTTTTGAAAACTGTGCGTTTGGGAGATAAAAAAATCTTAACAAGTATCTCAGCAGGAATCGAACCCGGGCCTTACTAAATACGCTCAGTACTAAAGACTAAAAGGTAGAAAATAAAAAAATATATTAAAAAACTTTTTTATTCGATTTTGGCTTAGAGTGCGAATCATTGTACAGTTTGTCATATTCTTTTATTTCTAGACTTACTACAACTTATAATTGTTTTATCTTTTCCAACGTGTAAGTTATTTAGGTTGGGCTAGAGGCCTCGAAATTCTATTTGCCTAAGGCCCAAACTAGTTCACGTGCCAATGGGTGGGAATTTTTGTTTAGAAGACGAGGAACGTTCCGAGCGTCCTCCTCAGACAGACGAAGATAAAATTCGAGACCTTGTACAGAAATCACGAAGTTTATCAGTTGAGGACATGTCGGATGTTCTGAAAGTACCTAAAACAAACTTAAAGGTATGTTAACACCGTGCCGAGCTGTTTTAAACGGTGAAAAAAGGTACTTCGTGCAACAGCACAAGTATATATAGTGTATACATCGAGATAAAACTCTCCTTCACCACATCGCACTGTGGTCTGAAAGCTAGTTCTAGCGCGAATAAATTAAAAAAAAAAGCAACTAACGTAAATCTGTTAAAATTTATACTTGTATGATAGTTTGATATGTATACTATAATAACAAAAGCAAAATTAGTAAATCACATCACCGTATTATTGTTGGCAAGACTGTCAACATTCCAGTAAGCACATTTTATTTTCCTGCGTTGCTGAATTGTCACAAATTATAACTTCATAATTTTTTCTTGAAGTGTGTATAAATTTTGTTAGTATCTTGTTATATATGATATTATCAGTATGGCTGTAACTGGAAATGGTAGGTTTACGTTTCTTTCACACACTTTATGATATATTTTATAAACTGATACTTTTTAAGATAAATTATTAGAATGTCGTAAGTTTTACAAAATTTGCACGCATTTGCACGCGTTGCGAAGTATTTAATTTGAAAGCTTACTTCATCTCCATTAACGGCAAACAGAAAACGCGAACGCCCGCGACCCCCCGCAATCCTATTATAATTTTATTTTAATATTTTAGTAAACGTATCTACGATCACCCACTTAGAGTTGTTCGAAGAATGTTTGAAATTGAAGGATTTGAACGAAAGGATTGCGTTAGTGGATTACTAGAGGCTATTTTTACCGAAAGGAATGTCTCCGACAGTGAATCATAATCTTCTATACTATATTTGTAACACTTAATTATTATAATAATAAACAAGTAGTCAGTATTGTAAATTATGTTTTATTTACTTTACTCAAACATTTGAAAGTAATTTTTACACAAAATGTCGATTTTTTCCTCGCATAATAATTAACCCTTTACACTCTTAGCTATTTTACCTCGAAAATCAAACGTTTCTTCTGACCCAGAATATTCCCATTCTCTATGATTTTTTAAAATTTGGTAGATATGAAATTGATATAATATCTCCTACAATACTTAAATTTTTAGTAATTAGTTAGATACCGACGTATCTAATAATGTAAACAATATTTTAAATAATAGTACAGCAATTTTTAGTGGTGCCTCAGAGACTCCCTCGAGTGCTAAGGGTTAATTCGTGTTACAACTGACTTTCAGACTGAAAAGTCTAACCCCCGAAATTTTTACGAGCGTAAAAAGGGAGAGTGGCTTTTCGCGACTCGTTGTCATTGTGGTCTCCAGAAGGTTGAAGGATTTCCCAATAAATTGTGTTCAACCACGGAAGTCAGGAGCCAGTAGAATCCCAGAAATGATCGTTCCACTCCGAAGTAGAATCGATGTCGCTGTAACGTTGCGTGTCGTCGTTATTTTTAGCTGTATGGTGAAGATTTGTCACAGGAAGTGGTCAGACAATACGAATTTGGTTCGGGGCTTAGTATGGCGGCGCGCTGGGAGAAAGCGTCTTCCGTTATCTTTGTCTTGCGTTCCCGTTTTTACCAGGACGCGTGGCCTGTTCGCATTAGCCCCAATTAATCATCTCGATTCCCTCTGACATCATTATCTCACCCCAAATACCAGTTCGTTTGTTACATCAGCGGCGAACGCCGTTGATTTACACGCCTCGAAAGCCTCGAACGATTCAAAAGTGTCGCCCAACTTTCTGGGGCTTTAATACTCTTCCGTTCCCTCTTAAGGAATCTTTTTAATGTTGAACAGCGAACCGGATCTTTCGTTGCGTCAAATGAGATTTAATCAGGATCAACGGAAGATGAGACGTGAAGATGAGAGGATTCGTTAATCTATTGAGTCTGCGTCTCCTTGATCATAGACTGATCCGAAAGTTCCTTGGCAACCGGCCGAAGCTTTTCTGTAAACTCCTGCGGAGACACTCTCAGGCACTATTCTCATTAAAACGCTGACAGATAACCAAAATACACTTGTCTCTTTTATGGTGTCTTCGTCAATGTTCATACATTAATTATTAGTTATTAATGTATTCAGATCAGTAGAAAGGGAAGGTAGAGTGGGGACATAAGTCTTAACACTTTCACAACCGCATGTTTGCGCAGTGAAACGTCGCCAGTATTTTAGCCGGCAATATTTTGGAAGAAAAAACTTTACGTAAATTCATGAAACAATTAACATTATTATTATAAATCAATAATCAACATTATTATACAACAATATTTTCCCTTTGTGTGATAATTATTGAAACGTACAAATATAAAACAAAATTCACGACTGGCCTGCCCATGACACCACATTGGTGTCAGCGGTTGTGAAAGTGTTAATCTGGCGAATTTGGTATTATTTAAAAACACTTGAAATAAATGTTTCATTTCAAGCTAAATGAATGTATTTAAATTCTTATGGAATATTTTTTCAGAAAATTAGTAATTATTTTCAGGCTTTCTATCGGTTTACAGCAGTAATAAATAAATCAATCAATTGGTTCTAGAATGGAAATCTCGGATACTGAATTCTTATTATTGAACTGCGGGTCTTTATGCAAAACAAAAAATTTCATAAATTAGTCACGTAACATGGAAAGCGTGAGGGAATAGTGTCGTAGAAGGGGAAGGGTAGAGTGGGAGATAAGTCTTAATCTGACGACGCTTTCAGAATAAATACAGGAATCCGATTAAAATACGCTGTATACTAATTATTCACATTTATGCAACTTTATTTTACTAGCATCTTATTTCGAAATACAGTATTTTATCGATAAATTCAGGAATCCGATTAAAATACATTGTATACTACTTATTCACATTTACGCCATTTCATTTTACGCGAATCTTATTTCGAAATACAGTATTTTATCGATATAAGTCTCCAACACGGGTCTGCGCAGGGTCTATTTATACGTATAAATATCATTCTTCCCCGTCGCGAAATAATTCTCACATAAGAAATCAAAATGCGACGTTAAATAATAAAAAATATCATTCTTTGCGTTTTGCCGTACGTAGAGAAGGACAGCAGAGCTCGAAAGACCTCGGTCGTCGAGAAATGTAAACATAGCTAATCCAAATTTTCAACTTCCTTATTTTTCATTATTTTTTAATGGGGCTTCGATGACCATATTTATGGCATTTTACTAATTAAAATCATACCAAACATGATATAATTCCGATGATATTTACTTGTGTAATATATAATTAAAGTTTCGGACGCGAAGAAGGATAGCATATGGGAAAGAAATAGACGCAGAGGGTCTCAGTCGCCAGCACATTTCAAAGGCTCACCGGCGACTCCTTCCTTGCGTCCAAAAATTTAATTATCTATTACACAAGTAAATATCATCGGAATTATATCATATTTGGTATGAATTTTATCAGAAAAATGCCACAAATATGGTCATCGAAGTCCAATCGAAAAATAATTAAAAATAAGGAAGTTGCAAATTCCGATTAGGCGATCTCACCGATATATCCGAGCCGCGTGGTGTCATATTTCTCGGCGACCGAGGCCTCCGGAGCTTCATGGCCCCTCAAGGGGGTATACCCCGCAGTAGTGGATATATTGCCGGGACATTTACGCGCTAGACATTTGGAACATATTTTATCAGCAATAAAATTCAACGCTTTGATCAACCCTAGCAATTTTTAGCTTATAATTTCTGTTTACCAGAACAGTATATTTAAAAAGCAATCGTTTAAATGCGCATAGAATTGTATTGAAATGTACATCATTGTTTGACAAAACAATGTTCCGTTGTTGCCTTCACTATTTGTTCGCCGATTTTTTCCAATTTTCTACTTGACAGTAATATGAAACAGTAGATAAACAAGCACCACTTGAGCTGGCTTGTCACTTTATAAAATTACGTGACCTGCACTCGGTTGCAGTTAATCCTTCGCATCGAGGCGCATCAAATCTTTTGTAACTTTATAAACGTTTGTTAAGCAGATGTAGCCATCACATTTATCCATGTCTTTGCTGTTATTTTTATCTCTCTTAGGAGCAAGACATACACTGAAATCTCTTATCATTTTTTAAGTGTCCATTTAAGAGATTTTCTGCCAGAACGAAGCCAGGAAAACAGGAAAACATCAAAAGAATACCAAATTCTATTTAATTAATTAAAATTCATTATTGCTTCGCAACGTACTCCTATGTATTTTTTATTGATACATAATTGATAAAGAAACACGTTAAAAATATTGTTGTCAGACACAATACAGTTTCGTGCGGAAATAGTAAATCACACAAAAGGAAATAAATGTAGGAAACATTTCGCATGAAAATGAAATTGGAAATGAATATTGCAGTACACAAGGGGAATCCGTCAGTAATATACATGCATAGGATATAGGAGGTGAAAGCAATATGCACAGAAATATAATTGAATTAAAAGTTACACCAATTCTATCTGGACTTTTTCAATTCAATTAACAGAGAATAAATCAACACATTCCTATAAAAAACACATATTACAATCGCCAGACTGTAGATTCTAAAATCATAAGATATATACACGGTGTCTCAGCTGAAAAATGCCACCTAATATCTCCTTTATTTTGAGCGATACAAAAAACATTGAGGGCATAATTTAAATGATCTTGAAGGAAAAATATCATAGAAGAACAATTTCTTTTGTCCGGTTATTTTTTTAGTTTTTTCACGGTCATGGTTATTTTTTCATCAAGAAAACTTATTCTTCTTTTTATTGTATCTTGTAGTGGCTGAAAAAATAATACATTTAAATATGCTTTATTAAATAGTCTACTTTTTAAATTATTTTAACTATTTTATATATTTTATAAATTATTTTAATTAAAATTAAATAGTCATTACCTTCAGGTGACCAAAAAATGTGATAAAATTGTAGGATAATATTAGGATTACATCTGAAATGTAATCGCGAATCGTTGATTAAATTTGTGTCGAACTCTGATTTCAAACCTCCGACAGTTACCATACGTTGGCGTTCCAAAAGAAGCTCCGTTGGTCAAGGAAATTGTATTTCTGTCTCAAAACCAGAAGCATTGTTCGCAATTCCATGTCTGCGCGATAGAATTGCTGTCACCACCAAGCATGTTTGGTAATCATAAATTGTGTTTGATCATGATCAGGCACTGTCATTCCGGTATCGAACGTCCGCGTGACGACCATAGCGGAACATCGTCGGCTAGTGATATTTCCGCGAGGAATGGCTGGTGTAGCCAAGTCAGGATATACACCGATAAATCGGAAGCAAAAATCTTCTCTTTATTCTCTTCGTTCCTACATTTTCGTGCTTTAACGACGCCGGAAAACGTAAACCTTGTGCGTTATGGATCCATTGCTGGGCTTCGAGCAACAGCACAGGATAACTGTGCTGTTTCCCTGTCCTCGATAAACGACAGTGGTGTATTTCGGTTCTACCGCGTTGCATTTTCGGCTAAATAATTCGGAAACTTCGCGGAATGCTGAATTTCAGGAAAATGGGTTCAACCACTGGCAGCTTGTTTCTACGTAAACGTGTTCACTTGTTTCAGCGTTACGGCGACATGACCAGGCAATATGTGTCGAACTTAATAAAACGGTGTTGCCAATGGACACGTGATTCGAACCCGTGCTCCCAGCTGGATCTCCATTTTCAATAAGCAATTCCAAAGATTTTGGGTCGGGTTCGATTTTCAATCGAGCGATTTAATAAGTTCGTATTAATTGGAAACTTCATTAGGTCTTGCTTAACCTACCTGACTGCGTGTGTTCAGGCAAGTCCTGGTTTTTGGCAGCTAGTTCTACGAAATCACCTTCGATTAGAAACTCATTTTCCATGCAAAGCTCATTATAGTAAGTAGAAAAACTGTAAGGAGCCAACTGAGTTCAAGTAAAATCACCTGTCAAAATGCTCAGTGGACTCAAATCGTCAAAACGTAGCCAAAAACTGGAGACATTCCTGAATTTCATTGATAATTTGTAACATAAGGTTTTCAAGATTGTTGATTACTAGATTGCGGATCTTTATGCATTTATACCAACATTGGGTAGATGAAATTCAAAATTGTCGGAAAATTTACAAAATTGAAGTTGCGCATACAGGGTGGTCCGTTTAAGTAAGAACATAACTACATTTCTTTTTTATTGCATCGTGTAACTGATGGAAAAATACATTCCGATATGTATAATAACATGACCATGAAATGATCTTGATCCTCGAAAATTAAACTTTTACCTATATATATGATTTCTCCTCTATTGTAATCATTAAGGGAAGAAATAACATTTTATTTAGTTTCTAGTTTTTGCAATTGATGCAGACAATTTTTACTTTGTACGAAGATCCGCAGTCTACTGATAACGAGTCTGAACTTGGTAGAGGGCAGATCTTTCAGAAAATTATTTGATTTCTAGAAAGATTGGTAATGCAATTTTTTCGGGATCTCTGATTAGATACATTCTTCTATCGATCTTATTCGTTGTTAATATGGAATGGTTAATGTTTTCGGCGCAAGGTTTTCTTAAATAGATTTATTTATTTGATAGTTTAGATTATTTTTAAGATCAATTAGAATTGCGTCTGTAAAATATTATACAATTTTCAAAACACTTGATGAAATTAATTAAAACATATGTTATTCAGAAAAATGATCTCTCTGATCTCTGGTTAGAGTCATTATATAAGTACTCGATCAAACAACGGATACATCTCTAACGAAAAATAAATTTTTGAGGTTTCGACCACTTTTTGGCGATTTGGAACCACTGTGCGGTGTGCCGACTGTGGCCGCCATAAACCAATGACCAGATGTACCGGCCAATTAAGCGATTTTGAAAAGAGCACAGCTGATAGCCACATTTTAAACTTTCTACGTAGTTAAACTACGAAAATTTAGAACTGCTGTTATCTATAACAGTGCGTGCTATACTTTCACTCTATCTAATTTTCCGCTATTTTTCCGACACACCCTTACAGCCAATCGAACTAAAATTCCTCAGACCACACTTATAACCAGAGCTGGGGAAAATAGTATTTTAAATAATAAATAATCCTATTTATTTTAAATAATAAGTAATCCTATTTATTTTAAAGTATCTGTAGAAGTTTAAAAATAAAATATTTTTTTATATTTTCTTTGATGCAGTAATTTTTTAAAATAAAATATTAAGTAATTACGTTGTAATTGAATTAGCACAACTCTGGTTAAAACTAATACGATGCAGCAATATGATGTGCCTTCTACATGAAATTTACAATAAATCAAACGAGTATTGTGCTCACCAATGCCTGAGGTTTTTCGTGAATTCTTTGATCTTACCGTACAAGTAGAACGAACAGAACATTCTCAAACGATCTCCTGCAGAATCACTTGAGTTCTGTTGTTATGTAGGACAGCATCGGTTCACAAATCATCGAAACATCCACGATTCAGATATTCGTCTTTGTTTACCCACTTCTGACTCCCAAATTTATGGCTTCCCTTCGGAAGCAAACAGGGAACAACTTTTCACGTGACAAAAGACCTCGTTGTACACGTGCTTTGTTTAGTAGTTTCGTGGGACTCGTTGTCACTAGACTGCGGATCGTTATGCAAATTTCAACTATCACGGATTATTTTCTAAAAATCGGGATGAGGAATGTTGGAAATGTCTTTATGTGGGCACTATGTCCTAATAAATAGGCAGCGGATATTAATTCAAAATAAAAATTGTCTGCAAGAAAGAGGAACTAGATTAAATGTTATGTCTTCTCTTAATGATTTTACTAAACGCGAAATCATAAATTTATATGATCAATTAAAAAAATTTCCCAACAATTTTGAATTTCATCTACTCAATTTTGCTATAAATGCATAAGTAACCGCAGTCTTCTAATAAACTATACTATATACCGTATATATTTTATTAGTATTATAAAGGTGTTGCTCTAAATAATGGCACAGTGTTACTACACCCCGTGGCACAATGTTTCCGATCGGAGCCATTGATGCCGATTTTCGAGAAAACATTCACAATTTAAAAGTATAAATTATTACTTTATGAAGTTAAAACTGATAAGCATTCATTTATTATAACAAAGAAACGAGAAAATAAACAAAATGTTATATAGTTTTCGATTAATAGAACTGCTGGAAAAAAGTTTCCGATTCGATTTAC
This sequence comes from Lasioglossum vierecki, assembly GCA_028455595.1. Lineage (NCBI taxonomy): Eukaryota > Metazoa > Arthropoda > Insecta > Hymenoptera > Halictidae > Lasioglossum > Lasioglossum vierecki. Next base: position 5,646,127 of record CM052337.1, on the reverse strand, counting down.
ACAGTCCAACACCAAATTTGTTCAACAATTGCAGTTGGATGAATTCTATAATGTTGTTCGCGCTGATTCTGAATCTGCCCTTAATTCTTCCCCGGACGCGCAGTTTTTAAGAAACTAAATTTGAAAAAGAAAATATATTTATCAATTTTAAACAAACAATATCATGTTATTATACAAGATATTGTATTGTTCTTTGTAGCAATTGATTCTGTAGACTTTCCCGAATACAGTGATATCCCATATTAATACATTATGAATCTTTAAACATGTTTAAACAATCGTTAAAGATGGAGAGACAACCTTTTTACACCAATTTGTGAGGATATTTTTCAATTTATCTTAAAAAATAAGGGTGCAGCGAAAAATCGAAGTATATCACGCGATTGAGCAAACTTTTATCTTGAGACTAACTCAACCCCAACCCTTTGAAGTTAACAAGTCGACGTTCATTTCGAATCAGAAAGCAAAACATTTTCGCCCAACATGAGTGGCCACCATTGCCGCGTCGTATTTCTTCCTATCTGGTGGCAACAAAAATTTCACTGTTGACAATTATTTCGTCTAACCAGATGAGGATTCATCGATAGAACAAATTGGCCGTTTGAATTACAAGTAATTTGTTCATTTTTTCTTGAATTTTATAGTAACGAGAAAGTAGAATTTTGAGTAATTCTCTTTTCGATAATCCAATGTTCGAAATTATTTCGTCTAAGAAGAATTGATCAATAGAAGAAATTCGTTGTTTCGAATTTTGCGGTAACGGTAAAGCAGAATATTGGCGGCAATAAATAGCGAAAGCGTAACTTCAATCCAATCGTCGTTCCGTGTCACTATTTTGCTCGAGCGTTTGCGTGAAACAGATTGACAACGAGCGAAGTTCTCTCCAGAACGCTGAAGAACGAAGCAAGATTCGCGTGTCGTTACTGTTCCTTCAAATAGCCGATAAACCTATACGATTCAGTCATTCGAGGTTTATGTGTTTCGCGCCATTGTCGAAATTACACCGCTAAACAGACAACGCACTTTAATCAAACCCGCATCAAGAGAAATGTGTCACTTGATCGATACTGAGAGCGATACGAGAAAATTTATTTTCTCACTGTCACGGTACCAGTATTTATATTATACTCTTTCACGCTTAATATACAGGGTGTCCCAAAATTCGTGTACTTCCCGGAAATGGGAGGTTCCTTGGGTCATTTGAAGCGACATTTTTCTTTACAAAAATGACGTCGGCGGCTTTATTTAGGAGTTATTAACAAAAAACACAGACCAATCAGAGCGCGGCTAGAGCAAACGGAGTCCGACTCAGCGACAGGTCCCGCTTAGCGTGGCGGCGCCATTGGCCGAGCCAGAATCAATCCGCTGTAGCCGCGCTCTGATTGGTCCGTGCTTTTTGTTAATAACTCCTAAACAAAGCCGCTGGCGTCATTTTTCTAAAGGAAAATGCCGCTTCAAATGACCCAAGGAACCTCCCATTTCTGGGAAGTACACAAATTTTGGGATACCCTGTATTTGCACATTCATAACTATTCTTATACATTATAGAATAATTAAGCGGTTGAAATCTACGACATAACCGTTTCTACACAGAAACAATGTTATTTCAAATATTTATTCTTAATACATTCTAAGGACACTATTATTTCAAATAATTATTTCTAAAACATCGCACACCAAATATTACTTCAATTAATAGCTTCAATACATATGTAATAAATAGATATTTCAACTATTTTTCTGTGTAGAACTAAGTAATAAAATAAATGCAGAAAGCCTACTTTATTTGGATAAAAGTATTGTAATTATTTTATTTCCAATACTTTTTATTCGAATTAGCCCAGCACTGTCCATAGAGTGTCGAACATGAAATAAATACTTCAATTTCTCAATATGGTTAAGTGCCATTTTGTCGCTAAAATAGGATAATGTTTATTTCGCAGTCCATGCTGAACCATGGTGAACTAAATACTTGAACGATTCCTATCGAGCTCCATTTCGTCCTCGAAAATAAGTAATTAAACCGTGGACGGTTGCGCAAACATACGTTTTTATGCATTCATCGGCAATGAAATGAAAAGAAAGTAATTTCCCTCGCGAATGTTTTCGGTAAACAAAAATTAAATCGTGTCTCTGTTGAATTCAATTCGAGTGTTTAATACGGCTGTGCAAACGGTGACGTTATTTTTGTGTTTGACTGAGGACAATATTATTGGCGAGCATAATCACTGTTTACGCGTGCGGAGTATCAATCACAGTTCGCAAAACTGCAGGCAGACGTGTGACGGTGCCGTTGCTGCGCTGTTTTTTCTCGGCGCTCATCTATTTCGTGTCAACATGATCGATCAATGGCAAACATGATTAGTTCCGATCGAGTTTACGCGTTTAATTCCTCCGAATTCCATCGTAGAAACCACCCTGCCTGGCACAATCGATCACGCGCCAAGGAGAGCTTACCGCGATCGTGATTTTCCTTTCGCGGGGAAGTTAGATCCTTCACAATTGCTAATCTGAATGTTATTATTGTCGGGTGCAAACTTCCGAGGAAGTTCGAATCAATTAAAAGTTTCACTGCGCGCATTCCGCTCCGAAGACTACAAATAATTTCATTTCCCTCGAACAGTTAAACTATGAACGGCGACACAAACTCCCCGTGTCACCCGTTCACTTTTCGAAAACTCTGAAGAAAGCTTCCTTCTCTTTGTTCACGGATACATCGTCGTTCAAAGTATGCCGAACATTTGAACATATTTTCTCTCAAACTTTGTTGTAATTTATATTTGTAGAACTTATACTTGTTTTTAACTAACTTATTTCTTTTTAGCTAAGAAATACATAAAGGAATTATATTTACATTTGATTTACATGTATTTACTAGTTTATGTAAAATATTATGTGTAGACATTTACAAACATTAAAGACATAAATAGTTAAAAGTTACGTACCTTCAATACGCAGTATAATTATGAAATAGAAATAATACAGTCACAGTTGAGCAAAAAAAATACAGTAAAATAAATACAGTAAGCTAGTGATCATCAGATAAACTCTCGATTTTTCACAATTGTTTTGCAATTTGATGTTGATCATCTCAAGTCCTTCCCTTTCAGTATTGACAGTGGTTATTGTTAAACTTTGTATTTATTATAGAAAATAGTAGATCGAAAACGAACTTTTTTCTCCGATAATTGACTTTTGAAGTTTGTTTCACAACATGGCTGGCGTGTCTGACCTTTTCCAACCACTTCTATTTTTTCAGTGGCTGATCCACACATCCTCAAATATCAAAAGTATCGGAAATCGATTATCTCAGGAATGAAACTTCACATGAAAGTTGATTCTATAGGTATCGTTTATGCCAATCTGCATTGTAGGGATCGAATGAAACGGTTAGCTTTTATAAACAAAGGTTGTTCACCAAACTTTGTACATTGACACTTTGACACTGTTGTAGAAGTTGAGATTTAACGATTTTTTAAATATTATTAATAGTCAATTAACACATGATGTGGACGGTCACATACTTTTACATTATTATTTAAGGGTAAATTGAAAATTTAGAAACACGTTTTTAATTTGTGGAATTTGGAGAATAACTGTACTTCATAACACTTACGAAATGTTTTAATTCGTATTAATTAAAGGATTGAAGGTAGAATGGATATGGAAGAGAAAGCACACTGTAATTTTTATAGGATGATTCACAATTATATTTTTCTTTAATTAGAATTATTTTCGCACTTTCAAGTAAACAGAAGTCTCTTGTTTACATAAAAGTGTATGGCATAAAAGATTCACTTAATACACTGCATTTTACAACAGTTTTCTCGGAACAGAACAGCCAATAGCATAAAATTACTTATCCATAACAAATTAAAAATTCAGAAGAATAATATTCAGACGTTTAACTGTAAAACGATTTTGTTTCAGTTTTTTCTATGCATGCTTAGTTTCAAAAAAGTGCAACATTTAAATACACAAAGAAAATAGATTATTGCTTAGTAATCCGTATATTTAGAAAATGTTTAATCAGAATCAACTGTGCATATTTTTATAATGGATCAACGAATTGCATTTATCGTACATGCATTAAATTAAATGAGCAATACAACAATTATTTCTAGCTAAACAATTTCAAAATTGTACGTACTGCTTTCCAAGTGCATACGTTTTTAAATGCACATTCTTTGGTTTCGCGATATCATGTAAAATAGTTTAATTCTAAATGTGAACACCACGAAATCGAACGATTAGGCTGAGAGTAGGAAAGGTATTACGCAGGAATACTAAAGTTGCATCTTCTAAAACAAACGTCTCAGTTTTTATGGTTTATTTTTACTAAGACCGTGGAGCATTCGCTAAATGAAGCTGCAATAACAAACCGACTCGTGGATGTTCCATTGCATACTTGAACTAGAAGCTAACCTTTCTTCTTGTACGTTGTACCGATTGGCACTTCTCTGCGTCTCTCGCCTCGAATTGGAACATGCATTCCATCGCGATTCCGTCCGCTGTTCTTGAAAGAACATTCTTGCACGAATACAATTCTATTCGATCGCTATACGCGTTCGAAATCAATGAATTCCGTTTTCTTCAGTCAATAAACCTCGAAAAGTATTGGCGACACTAATCGATCCACAATTTGCCTTGTTTAGTACGTTTGTTCTAGTGTACGTGGTACACGTGCTACCAATAGCATCAAGAGATTGCAGTATTATAAGCAGATTGTTGACTTTAGGCATTTATAGCGTTTACGCTTTCGCGAATCTCGGTGTGAATGTAATAGAAGCGTAAACTGTCGCGTTAAATCCTAAACCTTATTATTACTTTCAAAAATAAATTTTTACTTAGTAAAATACTTCAATTTTTAGGTTCATTAAATAAATAATCCCACAAATATTTTATATAAATTTCTCAATAAGTATAAAGTCCTAAAAATCCTAAACCTTATTATTACTTTTAAAAATAATTTTTTACTGAGTGAAAATCCTTCAATTTGTAGTTTCATTAAATAAACAATCCTATAAATATTTTATATAAATTTCTATGTCGTTTCAGTTAGTTTCCGTTTAGTTGTTCACGGGAGTAGTTAAGTAGTAGCCTGAGTAGCGAAGTATTTAATATTAAAATATACAATTACTATCGTTTTTCAATCAATTGCACCACTTTTTTTATTAAATATTTACGCCCAATAATTTTTTAATAAAATTATTTTTTTTCATATAAAATAATTAATATAATTATTATTAAAAAATTTTCGAATACAATTTTAATAAGTCAGGTTAGAAGATGTTCGCGTAAGTATTCGTAGTTTCAGTTCAAAAATCACGTGATTAACGCGCGCGCGTACTGACAACTATTATTTTGTAAAGTGTAGAAATTATGCAGATATTAATAGTTTTTTTTGTAGAAATCCTTTTTAAGTTAATGTTCTATATTTTTAATGTAGACATATTTTAAACGTTGAAAGTTTACTAGTGATGTGTTGTAAATATAATGGTCGCACGTTTCACGACAGTCTGTTTTGTTTAAACGATGTCATTTTTTTCTTTATCGTTTATTTTCCACACGCTTTCCGCTATGTCGGTCAATGGCATTCGACGTTGAGTAGATTGCTCATATTTATGCAAATGTACGCTTTTATGGACTAATTTACAGAATCAGCAAACAACAAGCAAACGTGTTTGCTCCACTGAACGTTTTATCAGCTTTTTAATCGCAAAAAAGCCAGAGCAAACCTTATTGAATCTATTTTTGGCTTTTAGGATGTATTATTTATTCTGTATTTATATATCTATCCTATTTATTATATAGGATTTAGGATTTTTGAATACGTTCAATTTTGACAATCACGAGAGCTTTAGGAGTAAACAGAGAAGATTCCAGCTTTTGATTGTTTTTGCTGGATCATTTAAACTCAACAAAAACCAAAAGACTAAACATAATTAGGAGGTTACTAATAAACTTATGTTCAAAAAAATGGAGTAAAATTTAAAATAACAGGAAGACTACAATATTTAAGATTGTCAATATGTTATTTCCAATCTGTTAAAATGACTAAACAAGGTATAAATTTTTATTTTGCATAAAGACAGTGTAATTGTTCATATACGCTTTAAACCAGAATAGCTTTTTCAATAGCGAGCCAAACACCTTTAGTTTTTTTGCAAAGCTAGATGCATATCCTGTAAAGAAAATTTCATTTGGCCAGAATCATAGGGAGATGTGTCGTTTGAACAGCTGCTAAAAATTTCATAAACATTTACGATAAATTTCTGTTTTTCATCAATTTTAAAGTTTACGACCTTGAATTGCCTTGAATGACTATATCGCTGAAATTTTCTTTTTTATTAAGCTTATCCAGGCTCCAAAAATGGGCTATATACAGCTGAACCTAAATCGCATTATTTTACATAGTTTTAGTTACAGAATTTAGTAGTTTGAGTTACAGGAATTATACATTTTTCCAGAGTTTTACGGTTTGTGTATCAGTTAGTAGACTGTTTAGCATGTCAGCTTATATCGAAAAGGGTTACAATTGTAGGAGTTCCAAAATATGTGATTCCATTAAAAAAAACTAAGTTGACCCTCTAATCTCATAAGCACCTCAACTTGAAAAAGAGTTATGTAGAGCACGTAATGGACCCCTAGATAATTTTTGTCTGAAGCATTTGTTTCTATCTCAAAAAATGTACAAGTAATTCAAGTAGCTTGTTTTAAGTGACTCACCCTGTATACTGGAGTCAAAAATATATTCAATGAATTCCCATGAAAACACCTTTACAATTTCAACCCTTCGCACTCCGCTGTCCCCTCTCATGGGACATCGTAATTCTAGCATATCACTCGGACATCCCCTCTCATGGGACATTAAAGTTTATTAGTGATTACAGGGAATTAAATTATTTTAACGCAACTTTTTGGGACATGCATGTTTCCCTGAAGTTTTCTCTTGAAATGGCACAAGAAATCAAATGAAAATATAGTAAAATTACTATACAATTTAATGTATTTTATATATTTTTATAATAAATTTTATTATATACACAATATAATTATTATATTTATATTAATATAAATTTATATATATATATATATATATATATATGTATATAACATTTGTATATATACAATAAAAAAAATTTATATATAATAACTTATTATATATAATTATATATAATAGACAAAAAAATGTATTTATATAAAAATCTAACCCCAAAAAATCTAAAATTGGTCATTTGACCCTTCGTGGTAGATTTAGTGCTAATATTTCACTCGTGTCTATAATCCCAGTGAGTTTCGACGCTGTCAGTCAGTCTGTAACGGATCCAAAGTTTCTTACCTCGTTGTCGCATCCATCACGGAGCCTCGGTTTCTTGCTTGAACATCAATTTTTCTAATTTCGCAATGAATAGAGCGTGTACATAGCCAGAAAGAGGTGGCGTTTGTCTTTTAAATTACAGCCATTATGGTATAACGTGTACGAAAATGGTTCGACATATATTTCAATCGGATGTTTTCGTTAATAAAGCTGTACCGGGCGAGATAAAGCAAGGGATTGCACATAGGGAAGATTAACACTGTGTATTTTTTATCGGACGGTCATTAATCTTTGGGATAGCGCAGCGCGGCGGGCTGTTAGTTCTTATCTAATGACGTTTTTGCGCTGGGGTATTGTCTCGCGCAAAGAAACCAGCTGATGAAGAAAAACTAGATCAATTTTTTACTGGGATTTATCTCTGCGGACTGCAACGAAGTTTGAATTATTTTCACCGGCACTGCAGGAAGCCGAAAGAAACGAGGTGCTGATTTAGTCACGAATCCTGTTGCAGGAATTCTCATTTCCTTGCCAGATATTCTACTATTTAATTTTTATCCATTTAATTATTCCACGTGTTTGAATTCTTTTGTCTTCATTTAATTAACACGGCTTTATGAAATATCGACTTTTAACATAAATTCTGTAATCCTCACTTACCTTCTTTTTCACCCTTTGCACTCGAATGGTGACTCTGAGGACCCACGAAAACTGCTCTACCATTATTAAATATGTTGTTTACAGTATCAAACCTTTGCGCTCAAATCTTCAATTCGAATTTTAAACCACTTCCCGATGAGCTAAATACTTGAAACTTTAAATATAGCTCAGAACTGGATGACAATGCTTTATTTTTTAAAAAATTAAGAAAAAAACTGTGCGTTTGGGAGATAAAAAAAATCTCAGCGGAAATCGAACCCGGGCCTTACTAAATACTCGGTAGTACGACCAGTATTACTATATCTTGCGTTCTATTAAAAAGAAGCCTAAAAAATGTATTAAAAATTTTTTAAAAACCACGCTTATATTGAAATGCACTAAAAAGGAGAAAATAATTTTGTTTAGATATTAGTGGCTATAAATAAAAGCATGGAGCATCAACGAAGATTACATTAGTTTGTCGCACCACGCTTTTATTTATGGTCACTAATAACTAAACAAAATTATTTTCTCCTTTTTAGTGCATTTCACTATAATCGTGGTTTTCAAAAAAAATTTTCATATTTTTTTTAACTCGAAAATCAAACATTTTTTAAAATTTGGTAGATTTGAAATTGATATAATACTTCGTATAATACTTAAATGTTTAATAAGCGGTTTGATACCGACATATCTGATAATGTAAATAATATTTTAAATAATAGTTCAGCAATTTTTAGTGACGTCTGAGGGGCGACATTAACAGTGCTAAGGGTTAAATATATCGGTATCGAATCAATTACTAAACATTTCATGTCCATAAAATTTTAAAAATCATAGGGAACGTAAATATTCTAGCTAGGAACAAATGTTTAATTTTCGAAGTTAATTATTCAACACCTAAGGGGGGAAGGGGTTGCAACATTTGTATAAGGAATATTTTATTCGTGATCGGATTTGCTTGATACTTGGCCTTGACGTACAGTAAATTATACAGAATTTTAGACAATCTACAAGGGAATTCTCTAATTAGGATTGATCTGTACAGATATATTTCTCAACACATTTTTAATTTTTTGTTTAAAATTGAATTTAATGAAAGCAGAATTATTCATTATATCCTTTCGTTTCGTCGTCAGAACAAGGGCCATGATCTCGTTATATCTACGGCGGTTTTAATGGAGTTAAAAAAGGGACGATGAATAGGTGGGATATTATAGCATATCCCTTTTTTTAGATAAAAGGATTGAAAACAAAAGAGCGGAAGGTGTACGTATACCGTTATAATCCCAAATGGTTCGTTCTATTGGTTTAGTGACAGAAGAATATGCTGTCCCCTTCCAGTAAAAAAGTAACTCCGAATAAATTATGCCTTTAAGATTCGAAAAACAACATTAGCTCAATTCTTCAAAATTTCGACATACGCTACTATGATTTTCAGATTTGTAAGGGAAAGAGTTCATGATATAACTAAACAGCGGATTTTTACGCAATATAAGAATTATCTGTATTCATTGCGAATCACAGAATCTACAAAGAAATTTATTTCTTTGCTCAATAATTGTAATTAAATGAATATAATAGCAGACAGTGGATCTTTATGCAAAATAAAATGTTTATACATCATTTGCGTGGAAATGAAGCTGAATAAATCTTTGTAATTAGTTCAATTATAATCGATCGTAAATAACATCTTAATATTTTTATATTTTTTAAATGTTTCTACTGTCTTCAGTTTCATCTACTTATTTTTGTCATAAATGTATAAAATTCTCTGTCTAACAATAAGACAGCATTCTGAAATCCTTTGTGTGTTTTTTCTGCTTCGCATTGAATGTACCTTTGTCGCAAATGCATAAAATCCCTACTCGAGTTTTCCATACAAATAATTGTCGGAATACGACTTAACATCATTCGGACATGGGCCACAAAATTTAGTAATATTGAAATTACCGTGTCCAAACGTTAAACAGAACAACGAGAATTGTATACCCAGTAACTAATTAATGCCGCTCCAATTATTATAGCGCGTGAGGGAAGTTTTTAAATCGTGGAAATATCGCGTCCTCAAGTATCGTGTTCGCGTCAGAAATTTTTCCCCTCACGAAAATATCATGTTCTTAAATACGATATTCGTGTCACGAATTTTTACAACGTGAAAAGTATCATGTTCCCAGAAAATGTTTCTGAATATATGTATATTACGCTGGACTAGAAAAGCGCCATTGTTACATGAAAATATGTCGACGCGCGAGATTGTATTATCATGCAAAAAAAAAAAGAATGGGATTGATTTTGTGAAACGCGAGCGTTATTCGACCGTAACACGCAATCCAGGATTTCTTCTCTCCATAGAAATGCGATCATTTTGTACGTGACGAATATTTATGAGAAAATATTAGTCCACCTACCGGGATGATCAAATAGTGCGCGAAATTTCCATTCATTTTCATCGTGTATTCTCGAGGCCGGTTCTATTAATACGATATTTCAGCTATCCTCGTTCGAGCACTCTTCCCTCTGTTTCCTTCGTTTCCGCGCCAGTTTTTAAGGATTACTATTCCCAAGTCACTTCCATATTCTTTTCACCGCGAATTATTGGAATATACGTAAGAAGACTCTTTCGAAATGACCATCGGCATTATTAGCCATTCACGTTTCTCTTCGTTCCGTATGTGGGTTTACGTAGAAAATGAGATCCGCGTAAAAAGACAAAGAATTATGCACCGAGTTCAGTGAAAACCCTTCATTTTCTGTGATTTTTTGTTATAGATGAATTTTAAGAACGTGGAATATAAAATAGAATCTTGTTTCCAGTTCTAAATTGTAGTATATTCTGTTGAATTTCATATTCCACCCTTTTTCGGATATTTTTAATAATAAAATTAATCACATAATGGATGTGATGACATAATGGATCTTATATTTAAACAGTTGTGGCTAATCTAATTTGAATAAAATATCTTTAGTTGGCTCACTCTACTGTATATTACTCGAAAGTATCATACATATTTGTTTCTATCTAGTGTTTCTTAATTTAAAATTTCTTTTGGTTTGAACGAATATTCACTGAACATAATAAATTTTTGTCTTATTCTAAAAAACCGACAATTTTTATTTATCAGCTATTAATTTTAGATTTCTTTCGGACTGCACGAATTTTTACTGAACGAAATACATTGTTATACTATTCTAAAAATCCGACAATTTGTATCCACTGTTTATTAATATTATATTATTTTTCGAACTGTGCAAATGTTCACTTTCCATATTAATTCTTTTCAATGATACATAAATAGGACTCAGTGTAAAAATTATTCGTACACTCTTTATAAACAAATAACTTATATAAATGTGAACTAAATAGCTTGAATCTTCTTTAAATATTAGGATTAGTTCACCAGATAATGTGTAAATAATCATTTTAAAAATGGTTAATAAATAATTTTCTGAAACTTTACCTCAACCTTAAATCTCTAGGTTAAAAATGTTTTTTATCGTATGTGTAGCATCACCTTCTCTACGTTTATATCATTTTGGGACATCCTGCACACATATGGACTAATTTATAAATAATCGTATTTATAATACGAAACTTTTAAATTATTTTTTAACTCCTTGCCGTATCGTTTTCTCTACATACGCTTGAGGAAAACCAAAAAAGTACGCGTGTTAACCCTTCGCTGCATAGTGTTAATGTCTATGACAGTTTAATAGTTTAATTATTTGTTTCGAATGTCAAGTACAAAAATTGCAAACTGATTATAGAAATTAAGATCTCCTATGAAATTGTACATGAATGAATAAACCAATATTTCAAGGAGCTGTCTCATATTCCAATGTCTATCAAATTTTAAGTACAAAGGACTTCCAGCTGATTCTAAAAATGATTGTTCCTTATTCAATAATGCATAAATACGTAATAACCAGAATGTATAAAAACAAATATTTCAAGGAGAATTTCTTATATTTCAATGTCTACACTTTACGTAAAAAGAATTCAAGCTTCAACTCAAATTCCTCGCTGCATAGTGTATCATGTCTGATACAGTTAACAAATCTGATATATAGAGTAAACTAAGAATGTGTTTCCTTACTATGTTTAATTTTCTGGAAATGTTATTTTAATTTTTGCTTAAATATTTGTCCTTTAAATAAAACAAAAACTGACCATCTTTCAATTTTTTCCTCTCAATTAAAAAAATCAAGTAGTGAAGGGTTAATATACAGGGGAAAACCGTGTTGCAGTGGAAAGATCAAAGGAAATTGACTCGAGGCAATTCGTTGAAACAAGTAATTAGAATATCAAAAGAGGAATCGATTTCTGTCGTATTCTAGTTTTCCTTATCGTGCGAAAGCTAGAGTAAATCGATCCAACGACTCGAAACTAAAAACCAACCTAACGCCGACGTTGACATCAGTGTACCTCGAAACGAGCGCATCAGCACAGAATGGTTAATTGCATTTCCGTTTGCGTCAATCTTCGCAGAATACATCGACCTGATTAAGATTCGCTCGCGAGGATGCGGAGTCATTTCCACTACAGCGATAATAGTACCTAGTCATTGAATTTTCGCTAATAACATTTTTCACCGCAACGTGAATGCTTCTTGACTACATCTTTATCAACAAGAGACGTTGCTGCAGTTTTGTCTGGCCGTTGTAAAAGAGACGTCAATCAAGTGCGCATTCAGAGATGTAGTCGCTCGCGAAAGTAACGCTGTAACGAGTGACTAGTTCAGAGAACTAATTTCATCAAGAGCCAGCAATTTACGAGAGATCTCTAAATTGTGATATTATCCCGCAGCTATAAATCTACAATTATCTTATATTATACAATAGTATTAATTCGAAAAGTAAAATCATCAGACACGATAGATTTTTGTTAGTTATTGTTTACGATTTGGAATTTAAAGTTAGTTATAGACAAATTATCAACGAGTCGAAGCGACCTACGTTACTGTCAGAGTTTTATAAATTATATTTAGAGTTTAAACTATATACAGAGTTCTATAGTATAATTTTATTTAAATAAAGATTTCGAATAAAGTGGATTTTAAAATTTTTACTCAACTCTGGTTACTGTTAACTACATTTCTGCATTGCACGCATTTCTCTCTCTCTAACGCAGACACAGACATTCTTTAGCGATGTCAGCATCGAAACTGTAATTCTAATTAAAGTTATGTTGACGTTCGGTTAAACATAATATATTCTTGTTAACCTAAACCTAAATAAATCAATATTATTTACAGAATAGTGTTGTATGTCGTTAACAAATAGAATAATTCGTTAAAGTTTTAATTATTAACAATATTTATGGCATTTTTCTCATAAAAATCATATCACATATGATATAATGCCGATGATATTTACTTGTGTAATAGATAATTAAAGTTTCGAACGCAAGGAAGAACAGTCGCCGGCGAGCCTTTCTTTCCCATACGCTTTCTTCCTCGTGCCCGAAATTTTAATTCTCCTAAAACTTTAATTCTTTAAATTCTGCTAAAATTTTATTTAAATAAATATTTCGAATAAAGTGGGTTTTAAAATTTTTGCTCAACTCTGGTTATTGTTAACTACATTTCTCTCTTACAATATGTGCAATAATGCAGAGACAGACATTCTTTAAACTCTAATTCTAATTAAAGTTATGTTGATGTTCGGTTAAACGTAATATATTCTTGTTAACCTAAACCTAAATAAATCAATATTATTTACATAATAGTGTTGTATGTCGTTAACAAATATAATATTTCATTAAGGTTTTAATTATTAGCAAATTTCATTCTTTAGCAACAGCCACAACGAGGCAAAAAGTTTCGCTTCAAATATGTGAAAAAATATTTTAACCTTTTGCACTCAGTTGTCTCCTCTGAAGTACCACTAAAAATAACATTATTAAAAATATTGTTTACATTAAAAAAAAATATCGGTATCTAATCAATTACTAAACACTTAGGTATTATACTAGTTTCATATCCATAAAAAATTTCAAAAATCGTAGGGACTGAAAATGTTCTAGTTCGGAAGAAATGTTTAATTTAAAAATAGCTGTAGCTAAAATAGCTCCGAGTGCAAAGGGTTAAAAAATACTAAAATATAAATTGAACGATAAATTAGAAATGAAAATATTCATATTTCTACGTCATTTTATATGTCTCTTCAAAATCGGAACTTACAGCCCCGGTCTCCACTACAGATGTTGAAGTATGATTTTGAATTTCCGTCGTAATCCAACGAACCATAAATATTATATGCAGATTAATGCCGTAGGGAGAACGTCAGTAAGCTTCCGCCGAATGAATAGCTCTTCTGGTCGAAGTTGCGCGTCACTTCGATTCGATCTTCCCCTTTTAGCGAAATGTTTGAACGTTTTCTTGCATCGCAAAGCTTGAATATTCATCTGGAGAGATTTTCATTGAAACGTCGTGGACAGAGTTATTTCATTGGCACTGTTCCCTACATAGGTTACGTGTGTGCACAAACGAACTGAATGAAACCATACAATGTAATCCAGATCCTGTCAGATGACAAACACTTTTCTCCACGTGAAATTGATCTCGAACGTCGCCTCCCGCCGATTTCTGGTATGCTGTAACACGCTCACGACTCGCTCCAAGGAATCTGACAAATCAAATCCACTGCGAACCCGATATGCGAAAAGTATTCACACAGTACAGTATTTTACCCATATAAGTCACGGGTCTCCCGAAGGACATTTATGCACCAGGGACAGTATTCTTTGAATTTTGTCGAACATAGAGAAGAACAGCCGAGCTCGACAGGCTTCGATCGCTGAGAAATGTAAACAGCTATTCCTTTCCAACTTCCTTATTTTTCCTTATTTTTTGATGGGACTTTGATAACCACATTTGTGGCATTTCTCTGATAAAAATCATACCAGATGTGATATAATTCCGATGATATTTACTTGTGTAATAGATAATTAAAGTTTATGATTATGTTAGACAATTAAACATGTTTAAACAATCATTCGGGAAAGTCTAGAGAATCTTCGTATGTCAAGAACAATACAATATCTTTTATAATAACATCACAATATTTGTTCAAAGTCGAGAAATATGTTTTTTCTTTCAAACTCAAATTTTTCAAAAACTGTGCATCCAGGAGAAAAATTAATACCAGTTTCGGAATCAGCGCGAAAACTCTGTCAGATCCACCCAACAGTTATATGAAAACATAAAAGAAGTTTAAATTTGTTGGACAGTGTAATTAGCAAAAAAAAATTGTTTAAGATAAGTGACATTCAAGGAACTGTCCTTTGAACAAATAAAACACTTGAAATAGTAAGGAATTGTTGGAAGTGAAATTGAAAAATAATTCGGAGTTCAAAGGGTTAATATTTAGACACTCTTTAAAAAAACAACATTTGTAATATTGGAGCAGACTTGAATTTTCATGAAGAATTGAAACAATTATTTTACTACATAATGTGGAAAAAAGTTTTTTCAATAATAGCAAAGTAAATGCTGAAAAGTTACTAGCATTGAAAGAATCTCCAGATTCAGTACAGTTAGAAAATCGTGAAGAACTGCAATTTTGTATCATCTTTAAACGTTTGTAGATTTTGATGAAATTCTTAGAATTTCTATAACTTATGCAGATCTAGAAAATGTACTTTTTAAACATTTAATATAGGCTAACAGAAAAAACGTTGTAATTTTGTCAATTCTTTCTAAAAATTTTTTACTAATGCAGTAAACCAATTGTTCTAACTTTTCCAAGCATTACAATTCGTGTGGTCTTACATTAAAAACGTGATCGTCTTTTTAGAATTTCCGAATATTAATGAATAACTATATGGATAATTAAACATATTTTCAGAGCTCGTACCATATTAATATCAAGTTTGGAAACATTCGCTCGGATAAGTAAAGTCTTCTATATGAGAAGTATAATATATGTATTCTTCGATGTATCGTTTTTAAACTTTATAAGGTTGATGCTGTTTCTTGTTACAAATCTTGTTTTCAGCTGTCAATAAGCCGCCGTATATATAGCAAACTTTTGTACAGACAATTGAATGGAAGTTATATGAAACATTGTCTTTCTCTATATTCGAGTTTTCAATTAGATAGCCGTATTGTGAACATGTTAAAAGAATAGAGTAAGTTGAGGTCTTGTATGGTTAAAAAATTTATAAAAAGAAAATGATCGATGATATAGCTTGATAATTAATAGAGTGCTAGATTAAACCGTTCTTTTCTCTCGCCTGTTGCAGAAATAGCTTCAGATAAATCAAAGTTGGACGTATTTCTTCTCTTGTCTCCTCCATTTCCTTTTCGTGTTTCTTTCCTAGCTTCTTCCCCCCTTTTCTTATCTTGCTTCTTTCCTAATTTATTTCCTTGTTTCTTTCCTCGCTTCTTTTCTATTGCAATTTCTTTTCTTGTTTCGCATCTTGATTAACATTTCCTAAGTAAAGTGTATTATCTTCGTGCGACAAGACCGTACAAATAAGTAAGTAAATGAGGTTCTTAAGCTAATGGAACACGCCTGCCAGGTATCGATATGTCTTAAAATTGTCGGCGAAAATGTGGGTGGGCAAACAAGACCCTCGTATCAAAGCTGCTTTTTAAAGGGTTAGGACACAGTAATATTTTGAAAATTTTTTTGATAGAAAAATTACATTCAGAGTTGCGTTTTTCAAAACGGTGTACAAGATATCTCGAGTTCTGCCTTAGCAATTACGTTAAAATTTTACAGTTATCTTCATTATAATATCTATTAGGTATTGTTGCTCGATTTTTTCTGCATTTTCCCATTATTTCGTTAAATATAAATAGAAAATTAAGAAATTTTCCACCGAAATTCAGTCATTAAATTTTGAAATAACTGTCATTTTGTTAAATTTCACAAACATTGAAATGTGGGATCGTCAATGCCTAGAGAGCATAGTTTATGACATTTTTGGAATTTTTGATGTAGTTTATTCGATTTGTAGGAATCCTGCACACAGTTGGCCATCTTGAAGAAAAGATATTCCGAGCAAAATTATTATTTAAATATTACAATTTATGTACAAATCAATTATACAAATTATTATTCAAATATTACAAGCATTTTCGTATAGAGTTCATAACATAGTAAACTGAAATACAAAATCTTATATTAATCGATCATTTACCTTCTTCTGTGTTGATGTTTAAAAATATTATATTTTCCCCACTTTTTACTGTGTGCTAACACTTTAAAAATCATCGTCGCAAATTGTTCAATATTTCGCATTACAATACTTCGTAAAATCTCTTTCTTTCAAGTGTGTAATTCATGTTATGCGATACTTTTCTTTCTAAATCAATGATCGGTTACTTATCTTTATGGGAAGCGTTTAATGAGCAAACGGTGGTTTTTAAAAATATATTCGCGTAAAGAAATACATAGAAAAAAGTTTACATTTTACTTTCATACTTTTGATGGACCACTGAGTACCGACAGGAAATCGATAAGTAATTCTTCGAGCGGGAAGTGCAGCTTAAAAAATGAAATCGATTTTAACGGACGTCAAGTAATTAACTGTCCACGTGTGTTCCATCGTTCGACATTCAATTCCGCGATGTATAAAAGCTTCCATTTCCGCTTAAAATTACTCATTTTTCCGTCTCCCGTGATCGGTAAATATCGCTTGACGCGATATCATCGCGTGCAGGATGATTTCAACTATTTTTACGGGTCCATAAATATTACAGTTTCACGATGAAAGAAATTAAAAAAAGGAACGGGAGAAGATGAAACGGCGAATAACGGCTTCCTTTACGTCGACGCTCGCCCTGCTACCTCATTTTGTTTACGGCCGAACCGCCGAGATACCAACAGCCATAATGCCTTCAGTGTCTCGCATTCTAAATCGTAGAAAATAGCCACGGACAATCTACGTCTACAACTGCGGCTACCCTTCGCTGTGTAACAATTTCATGCGAATTGATGCATTTGCCGACCGCTCACAGGCTGCATTTGCATTCAAACGAAGTATTCGCGTTATCGATTCACATTTTCAATGTGATATTTTGGCGCGAGCTTTTTCACCGTTGCGTGAGCCACCACAATTGTTTACGCGGCCATGATTACACGGAATTACCGCAAATATTCCAACGACTCTCTGACAGCAAGACTGCGGACATTTTTTTATGCAAAATAAAAGTAATTTTTTAAAACACCACGTTTCTAAAAATGGACTAAAGAGTATAAAATAATTTTTCCTAGTCCCATACGGATTCCTAACCACGTACAGATAGTCCTGAAAATTTGTGATTGTGATTTTTAAATAGCTATGAAAATAATTGTAAGATTTAAAACGAAAAACGTGGGGGGCATGCAAT
Organism: Lasioglossum vierecki; assembly: GCA_028455595.1. Taxonomy (NCBI): domain Eukaryota; kingdom Metazoa; phylum Arthropoda; class Insecta; order Hymenoptera; family Halictidae; genus Lasioglossum; species Lasioglossum vierecki. Next base: position 5,627,830 of record CM052337.1, on the reverse strand, counting down.
AGATAATTCATGCATGTTGCGATAAGAAAAGGGGAGAAGAAGCTGGGAAAGAAACACGAAAAGGAAATGGAGAAGACAAGAAAAGAAATACGTCCAACTTTGATTTATCTGAAACTATTTCTGCAACAGGCGAGAAAAAAGAACGGTTTAATCCAGCACTCTATTAATTATCATATTATCATATAATTATAATGTAATAATATTATCATATTAATGATCATTTTCTTTTTATAAATTTTTTAACCATTCAAGACCTCAACTTACTCTATTCTTTTGACATGTTCACAATACGGCTATCTAATTGCAAGCTCGAATATAGAGAAAGGCAATGTTTCATATAACTTCTATTCAATTGTCTGTACAAAAGTTTGCTATATATACGGCGGCTTATTGAAAGCTGAAAACAAGATTTGTAACAAGAAGCAGCATCAACCTTATAAAGTTTAAAAACGATACATCGAAGAATACATACATTACACTTCTCATATAGAAGACTTTACTTATCCGAGCGAATGTTTCCAAAATTGATATTAGTATTGGCACGAGCACTGAAAATATGTTTAATTATCCATATAATTATTCATTAATATTCGGACAATCTAAAAAGACATTCTAAATAATTATTTTCTGTTTTTTAGTCTTGAGTTAATACTTGTATCTCTCTTTATTAACCCTTTGCACTCGGAGCTATTTGACTTGGAAAATTAAACATGTCTTCATATCTAGAATAATTCCATTCTATGTGAGATAGATCTACAGATCTGTAGTACAACTATGTGTTGGAAATTTATAGAGCCAATGCGCCCCCTTGCGCCTTTTCTTGTGACGTTGAGTATTTTGAGGTACATGCTAAATTAAGTTTCTGTCAAACCGCCACTATTGTAACTGAATAAGTAAAACTCTGTTAAATATTAAACAGTGCAATACAGTAATATTGTTCTTTGCGATAATAAACTAAGAGTGTAGCTAACAAGCTGCGTGTAATATTATTTGTTTTCCCACACTATGATTGACGCGTGCGAGTCGAATATTGTCGTGCGCGAGCGCATAACCAATTAAAAATCGCAATTTCCTTGCAGCAATGGTTGCTAATGACTTTTTAAATTGAACCAATTTCCCGTGTACCGCAAAATAAATTACAATAAGTTGGTGATCGGTGAGCGTAGCGCGTTCAACACACAATTACAAATTCTAATAACAGCGCAATTACGTAATACTTTGAGGAAAATATTCGCTGCCTCGAAGGAAGCAAAGTGCACGCGCAAATGCATATCTATATAAATGTATTTAAAGGAGCTCGACAGAGCCTTGTTCGCTGAAGAAGCACCCTGGCAAATTATATGCTCCGCGGAGCGTGCTCGCGAACCCTCCACAATTTTCTCCGATGAATTTAGACCACACACGTGCAGCCCCAGCCTAAGACAGAAACACAGGGCTCGCGGTACAATTTTCTACCTACCCCGCCTTGTTTTCACTTCACTCAAACTTTTACGAAATGTATACGGTCTCATAAAAAGCGAAGCTTGCCGCTGAGAGAATTTTTCTTTTTCGCCTCCTCTTTGCCTTTAAATGATGAACTGTAAGACACGTCGCTGAGTTTATCACTACTTTCGCGGATTCTTCGTTCTACGGAAGAGGTGCTCGTGAAAAGAAAATTGAGAGTACATATGAGCGCTCCTCGATTGCACGTTATCGCATAGATTAAACCGTTAGGAAGTCTGGAAGAAAGAGCTCATGCTAAAATTCTAGTAAATAAACGAGGTGAAATTCTACTTTCTTCGCGATTAACCCTTCACTGCATGATTTTTTTAATTCGGATGATCTTTTGTGTTCTATTTAAAGGAAAAATATTGAAAAAAATTAAAACATATTAAGAAAACACATTCTTAGATTACTATATACCAGATTTGTTAACTGTATCAGACATGATACACTATGAGGCGAAGAATTTGAGTTAAAGTTTGAATTTTTTTACCTAAAATGTAGACATTGAAATATAAGAAATGCTCCTTGAAATATTTGTTTTTATACATTTTCGTTAGGTTAGATTAATTAGTAATTCGGATGAAAAAATTGAAAGAAGGTCAATCTTTTGTGTTCTATTTAAAGGAAAAATATTGAAAAAAAATTAAAACATAAATAAACATATTAAGAAAACACATTCTCAGTTTACTCTATATATCAGATTTGTTAACTGTAGCAAATATGATACACTCGAAGAATTTGAATTTTTTTACGTAAAATGTAGACATTGAAATATAAGAAATGCACCTCGAAATATTTGTTTTCATTCATTCTGGTTATTACGTATTCATATATTATTGACTAAGGAACATTAATATGAATAAATATTATTTCATGTAATAGTATTTTATAGGAATTCGTTTATCGAGTTCATTAAAATCCTCGTTAGTGATGAATTCTTTTCTCATGCAGATTTTTAGTACTCTGATGATGATTCGTATTTGTAGAATGCTTTGGCCACAATTCGTTATAATTGTTACATGAACAATACGAACGTCAATGGAAGTTTATTTTCTATTCAACCAATGTTATACACAAATAACAATGTTATACACAACCAATGTTATTCAACATGTTGCATCAAGTAATGAATGCATTGTATTGAAACAATATCACAATCAATTTATTTGACATTTTTCCACACGTTCTTTGTTTGCAAATTTATATTTTGAAGATCATGAATGTTACTTACAGAAAAAATAAAAAAAATATTTAAAAAAAATATTAAGAACGGACTTTATTTTAGAGAAAATAATTATAATATAAAATAATAATTAAATAATTATAAGTATGTAATAAAATACTTATATCATTAAATCGTTACGTTTGCTAATATTTAGTTTCAGTATTGCTCTGAAATGTGTTAAGATTAGGAATACTATTTCTTATAATAAAAGCGAATATTTAAATATCCAACGAGTTAATTAAAAATGCATTAATATTCGTTTGAACAGGTACACGCGAGATTTATTTTTCCAACGCCGATCCATCAAGCAGAAAAATAATTACAAATTGTAATTGTGACCGGGATGGAGTGTGTTTATTCGATTATATCCGTAGCAGAATAATTACATCAACGCCAGTTCATTAATAGATCGCGATTGGTTATACGGTAGATCCTCGCAGGCATCGTAAATTTTAATTTCTCGCTCGGGAAAGTTCTCAAATTGTTACGCAATCGATAATTTCGCCAGTGGGACAATTTCAAATTTTTTCTCTTTCCATCGCTGTTTTCCTTATACATATTGACATAATATCGCTACTCGGTTACGCCATCTAGTGGAATAAGTGGACCACGAGATCTGCAATAGGAATAATTCGATCATTTATATTCAGGATAAAGCCGTATTTCGTCAAATTTCGAGTGGCTCTTGAGCTGAATCTGAATGCATCCTGCAAATCGGAGTTTAATAAAACAAGTAATAAAACTAGACTGTGGATTTTATGGATTTATGATAGAATTGGGTAGATCTAATTTATGACAATAAAAATATTTGAATTTTTTACTATTAAACATACTCGGCAAGAAATTAAATACTTATTTCACCGGAACTTGTTGCAATTCGGATAGAAAGTTTTTATTTTGTACAAAGGTTCGCAGTCCAATTATTACATTTAGCATGCAACGACAATTCATTTTGTACAACAAAAATTCTATACATTTATAACACAGACGCATTTAAAAATGTGCAAGATATAATAAAATACGAAAATAATATAATAATTCCCGCGAAAAGTATATCACATTTTAAACGTTTGAGCGACACTCGTGAGCCTTTTAATTAATTACAACTCTTATAAATTCTAATATAAAATTAACGGTTCCATAAATATCTGCAATCTGTGCGCTGCGCATCATTCCGGACAGGCATTAATTCTACAGGAAATTCATATTTACAAAATATTACGGTGTGAGATATTGGATATGGAAAATATTAAATATGAAAAGTATTTGAATCTGCGAACGGTAAAGGTTTAAACATATGTTGAATTTTTAAATATTTCAAAATAAATATATTCACAAACATATTTTCAAGTATAAATATAAATATTATAAATAATTATGCGCCCGATTTATAAAATGATACAGTTACATTTCCTTGATACAAAATTCTTTTTCATATTAAAATGATAACATTTGTACATAGTTCAATGCGATATATTTTTAAGTATTTGTAATGTTAAAAACAACGGAATGTGAGGATAACAACAGTGTAACATCGCCATTTTATTCTTCCAACTAAGTCCATCATTTACTGTAACATAATGTAGTAATAACGACTCTCGTTATGCTAAAATGGCTCCTATCTATCAACGAAGGATTAACATTACCTAATTTCTGAAATTATTTGCATATAACTATATCATGCTAAAATTAATATATGTATTAGCAAACATATGATACGTATACAGGGTGACCAGTTTTCATCTATATATGCAAATTATACATTATGTAGGATGTAGAGAAGAAGAAAAGGGAATTACATATAAATTGATTTTTTAATAATTGTAACAGATTGTAAAGAATACTCCACTTACATTAAGTTTTATTAGATCGGATTTTTACGCAAAATAAAAATTGTCTGGATCAATTGCAAGACAAGGGAGTTACAAACAAATTGATTTCGTAATAATTTTAACAGGTTGTACCAATAATATTAAATTCACTTGAAGATTATTTTATTTTGTGTTTCATCCCCTCCATTTGCCATAAATGCATAAAATCCGCAGTCTAGTTATCGGCGACTTCTCTCGAAATATAATTTCCGAGACTTTCCTTTAACCCCTTGCCCTTTGCCCTACAGTATCGCGTCATACTCGTGATGGAGGTTCTGAACTAATTCTAATAAATATGTATGGTGTTAGTAGATTCCGGATTTTATGCATTTTTCACAAAACAAGTAGATGCAATTTAAAACATTGAAAAGATTAGAAGGTTTTTAATTTTTTAAAAGAAAAAGGTTAATTTATTATTTTTACTAGAAACTTTTTATCTTGCATAAAGATCCGGAGTCTAGTTATTAGTTTTCTATTTGGTTGTAGTTGATACATAACCTTTTAAATATTATTATTATTATTTATTTATTGCTTTAAAGTGGTTTATAGCAAGTACAGTATTATTACATTTGGCTTACATTAAACAGGTTTACGTTGTTTCTAAATTGTAATGGAGCATTGTTTAAGGAAATTATAAATTATTTTCAGACCTTTTATATCAAGTTTACATAAGAAGGAACTAATACAAAGAGGAAAACAGTACTTAATATATACTTTCTTTCTTTTTCTATGAAATTCTGAACGGTGATGAATTTCTAATGATTGTAACCACAAAATAAATAGTGCAAAGGGTTAATGGGCTATTAACTCTTAAATTGCGTGGCCGTCGCCGGTAGGAATTTGACCAACCATTGCAGAAAGAGTTTGTCGGCACGTTGTTTACACACGTAGTGATTTACAATGTCCAGCGGTTTTAACGTTTTAGGTGGTGCAATTCGAACGCAGGCGGTCCATTTGCATTCCAAAGGGACCACTTTCGGTAAATGAAACAGTCCTGGTTGCCTTAAAAGGGAATAGAACTGGTGCTTTTATGTAGTCTCAAATTACATTTAATTTATTCGCGGGGAAAGTTACGCAATGATTTCCGAGGAAATTTGTCCGGACCTTATTGAAAATGTATTAAACGCGACGGAATAATTACGGAACTTTTTGAATTGCGAGTTTTTCCAATTTTCAATGAGCAATTCACTTTTTTCCGAACAACCGGATGTAATTTACAGACCGTCGCTAACTTTCTTATTTTATTCGCCGGCTGTTTAACTGGAAGGAAACGAATTAAATCGCATCGATCTTTATTTATCTCCTCATTCAAAGACTTAAATTTACCTAGTTTCATTAATTTAATTTACCTAATTAACTTTGTATTCTTTTATTTACGATTATGGATTTTATGGGTGCCCGTAATTGGAAAATTATTTCCTTAACAGGTTGAAGTTATAAGGGGTAGTTAACACTGTATTGTGTCAAGTTTGTAGTTGATTGACTACAAGTTATGTAACTAGTGTTCGACTATAATTATTTACACTGTTATTATATTCTATGTATCCAAAATAGAGCGCATTAATTAATTTTATTATGTATGTAAAATTTTTGAATTCGCCAACATCCTTTAAACCATGATTTTCAAATATTTGATCAAGACTACCCCTTGATCTTCGAACGCTGTTTCTTTAAAATCAATTTTCACGCTCGTCCCCTTTTATTACACGCGTGTTATGTACACGTTTGGAAACCATAAACATTGTATAAACGTTGTAACAAGTAATGTGAAAAATGGCAAACAATATAGTTTCAACGAGTTTTCTAGAAAAAAAATCTTGATTGGTATCGCCAAAGGTTCCGCAAGCGTTTCGTTAAATAACAATATCGATTTTTCAAAAATGGTATATATTCTGTCAGTGCGATTCTTCTGAAATACATTCATAAAGTTTTATTTGGAAATTCGTAAAACTGCTGGATTTACAGCTTCGAAAGTGTAGTCGTATTCCGCAGAAACAGATGATTCTAATACAAACTTTAGAGACGTTTTTTCCAGAAATAAAGATTTCAAAATCGGTATCAGAAACATCTAAAAGAGTACTGGACCAATTTGTGTCAGATGATTGCACAAGTTCGTGCCCGATTTGAAAATAAAATATTCTAAAAACAAAGCATTTTTTTTTTTTGATTTTTTAAAGAACTATAATATACATAAGGTTAGAACGAAAGTTCGTAGCGTTTGTAAATTAAAATTGATAATTCAATAACATATTATCCATTCAGTTCTATTACCTTTTGCCATTTTGTAGGTAACTTCACGTGTTACTAAATAAAAATATGAATCAGTATCTTAATTTTATCTTCGATTCTTAATTTGAAAACGCTACGAACTTTCATTCCAACCCAATTACATATCAAAACATCGTTGAATTTCTCCTATTGTTCAACCGTTTAACTCTAACATAACCTCTTAATTCACAAATATCCTCTAAAGCACTGGTTCTTAACCGGTGTTCCGCGAAATATATTAAATATATTTATTTCTACGCGAATGTTATTTTTAAATCGTTACTTCTGGTGTTATTCAAATTTTTCATTTAATCAAAAGTGTTCCGTGACTTCAAAAAGGTTGAGAACCACGGCTCTAAAGCATGATGAAATATTTGTTAATAATTACCGTATAATCTTATTACTATTATTTATTATTTATTATAGACGAACAGAAGCCCATTTTACATAAGTATTTACAAAGAAAAGAAGAAAAAGAGAAAGGTACAAGACTACTTATCTAATAAGAAAGAAGGGACGTGCGCAAAAACACAAAGAAAAAAAATAATATTGGTACATTTTAAAATTTTGCAAAGATTCAATGAAAAAATCAATAGTATTATAAATAGTGCATAATTTTGCAATAATGCGATTCATTGGATTAATTAATCCATAAGTAGATTTCGCTTTAAATGTTTGAAAACCCGCTCTTGTTCTCAATTCACGTTCCGCTACATAAAAATTGATTTGGGCATGTAGAGAAGAACAATCAATGTGATTATTAATTAAATTGAAAATAAAACTGGTCGGATATTATTGTTCGAGCAGATAATGGTTCTAGGTTCATTGTAGTTATTATTGCGGAGTAATCATGATGAAAGAATGACATTGGATTATTTAGCTTGTATGAACAAAACCTGCGAAAATGCTGCACTCTCGAGCAGCATGATTTCGTACTTAGAGCTTTTCGGAGACCATATAATTGATGCATATTCCCTAGTAGCACAAAATATTATATACACATTCATATAATATTAAAAAGAGATTCAATCTCTTCTTAATATTTAAATATACATACAATATTTATTTTATATTAAGTAACAAATATTTCTATTTAAATATGCAGGAAATATCTATTTCATATTACGAGAAAAATATTTTTTTCTAAATACAAAATGAATCTTTATTTAATATTAGAAATGGAATATTTTTTCTAACGTACGGATATTTATTTCATATTATAAAAAAAATATTTTTTTCTTATTATAAAATAAATCTTTATGTAATATCAGAAATTATATAAAATTATATAATATAATATAAAAATTTTTCTTACATTTGAAAATTTTATTCAATGTTATTTAAATGTTGAATTTCAATTTTTCAAATATTGGATTCACATTTACTTTATATTTTTTTAAATATCTAGTTTATATTCTCTGAATATTTTGCTTATATTTTTTAAACATTCAATTTATATTTCTTGTTCATGTATACAACATTCAGATCCAATATTTTCCTCATATGAAAAAATGTGGCTTAAAAAATATGTTTCCAATATTTGAAAAAAATATTTATGCACTATTTTTGTGCTACTAGGGTTCTAATAGCGGACGGAAGAGAGTAACAAATTCCAATATTACGTTTACTTTTCAATCATAACCGCGCGTGCATATTTTAAAATGAGAAATATGGTGGTAAGGTTCATGCGCAGCGCGAAGAATTGCGAACAATGAGTAGTTTCGACGAGTTTCTTGAAAACAGGTTAACGTGCGATTAGTGTCGCTTAAAAGCAAGCCGAAGGAGTGCTAAAACCTGATACCGTTCCAATATTGAATCGTCTCGAATTGCTTCGAGTCGCTCCGTAATCATAGTACGATTTCATCCGTGAAAGCGTCTTTGGCTGCTGTAAACAGAGCCAGCCGAAATGGAGGCCAGAAGTTAGATGCCAGCGGAGGAGGTCTTGGAAACAGTAAACGAATTCACATGGAATTAACGCTAAATGGGAAAAGTAGGGTGACGCTTAATGGAAAGTGCTTGTACTAGGCGTCGGCTGCCGAATGACTCATCGACGATACCTAAAAATAAATTAGACGTTCGCCTTGCTTTTGTCGTGACTTCCGCTGGAATTGGCTCCAGTTCACGGTTTATTTTTCTAAAGACCTGAATCAACCGTTTCTCGTTCCCTCTACCTGATTCTAGTGCACTCTTTTCTCTTTTCTTGTACTTAGACCAGGTTAATAACAGCACTGGTTCAGCCAGCTTAACATTACACCCATTTAGATATTCACTATAATTAGGCTGCGGATTTTTATGCAAAGTAAAACTATTCTGCACCGATTGTGCAGTGCAGGAACTAGCTAAAAATTGATTTCAACCCTTAACTCTCTCCGTGTTTTTATCTAATATTTTTGATATTACATGAATGCACTTTTTAAAGGTTTAATGTTTGGTAAATTGACATTTTATTTAGGATTCTCACTTTCATTGTCTAGAAGCAGACTTGTGCACTTCCTAATTGTTAACGCAGTAGTTTCAGTCTGTTATTTAAGAATTGAAATGAATGTACACGTATACAGTGATCGGATTGTTTCAAAAGAGTTGTGAGTATTAATACGAGTCTAAAGAAATGTTTATGGAAAATTTTTTATAAAATCATTGTGTGGAGATTTGTTTTTGGGGCCAATTTTTCTTGGCGTAACCACCATCATATTAGCCTACGTACAAATTTTCACATCTTTAGCTCGACCTAAAATATTTTTGATCCGGAATATAATGTAATGATTAGGATGCAAATCTTTATGCAAAATAAAAATTATATCGTTTGCAAGGAATAAAAACCGAACAGAATGTTATTTCTTTTCACAATAATTCTAATATATGAGAAATCATATATTGACATCTTCAATTTTTCAAATTTTCCTACAATTCTCAATTTCATTTACTCGATTTTGCTATAAATGCATAAAGATCCGCAGTCAAGTAATGATAATAATAATCTATTGATGTTTTATATTTCACCCAGTCAATTTTTTCGTAAATGCATAAACATACGCAGTCTAATAACAATATTAACTACGAGACCAGTAAAAATAACAAGTTCAAAAATATTTTATTTAAGATTACGGATATTGTAAAGATGTATTTCTGGGGAATTACACAATAAATTCGTTTGACATAGTATAATATGATACACAAAAGATCTGAATAAATACTCTCATGTTATGTTTATACAGTAAAGTTATCTCTTTTAGTGCTTCGTAGATCTAGCATTGAATAAAGATATTTATTTAATAATTTCTCACTAAAGCACTTCTCCGAATGATTTCAATCTTTGTAAAATAAAAGATTATTTTTATTGTATCACTTGCATATTTAAACGTGAGTATGCGATATAAAATTGCTAAAGATTACTAATCACTGGGTCAGAATTAATATTAAATGCGTTTTAATCGACGCAAACTATTAATTTATTAGAGGACACTTCAGTTTTTAATTACCTGTTGATGTCTTTGATTTTCAACGTTTGAATAATTTCAGCCACGGCAATATTTTTTATAATTACCTCCGGATGGTCTTTTGAAGCTCGTGAAACGTGCAATTACCTGTGGAATGCTAAGAGTAACATGCAAAGCGCTGTGAAAAAAATACTTAGGAAAAATATGGTGGCGTATTTCTTGCCCACGGAACCATGTATCTTTTGTTTTACAGAGGGAGGACGAAATCGATACGAATCTTTATCGTTCGAAACTTGATACAAAATATGTAGGGTGAATCTCAATACATTTTCCAGTGATGCTTTGTCGTTTTTGTAAGTAACAAAAGAATAATAATAGCTATTAAAGAGTGTGAGTGAAATATTTTTTAAATTCTAAAGTTATTAATTTAGTAAATATCATTTTCATGGAACTAGTAGTATTATAATTAAGCGGAACTATTGAAATCACTTAGATACTTAAATAAATTAAATTCCAAGTATTGCTTTTTCATGAAACGCGAACATATTACAAATTTAAGATGTACTTTCGGAAGAGATTTATGTTGATGATAATTTCTATTATTATCTACATATGTGCAGCATTTTCATGGCAAACGAAAAACAAATTAATAATAGTACAAAATATACAAAAGACACAAAACATGTGGGATGAATCCCTATATGTTTTCCAGTGATGCTTTGTCGTTTTTGTAAGTAACAAAAGAAATTAATAATAGCCATTAAAGAAGTGTGGGTGAAATATTTTTTAACTAGTAGTATTGTAATTAAGCGGAAGTAGTAAAAAATAAAAAAGTAGATATTTAAATAAATTATAATTATTTTTATTTGCTGAAATGGAAACACATTACAAATCTAAGATGTAATTTAAGAAGAGAATATTTCTGGATTCGAGGCTCATTTTTGGCAATCGAAAAGCAAATTGAAAATAGTGTTGGTAAATGACCCATCAACCACGCAAATCGAAAAAGGCTGATCGGAAATTGTTCAATTTTGCGTATTAATTTCCACTCGATACGACATACGCTCGATCAACCGATGCACCCCTAATCTGCCCATATCAAATACGGTACGAGACTAATTACGGTTTGAATATGTGACAATATTAATTTGCCCGAGGTATACATCCGTCGTACACGTATCTAAGCATAAGGGTGGAACTACTTGATCGCGTTAATTACCAACCCTACATTTACCCGTGAAATATTTGCTCGAACACCGTGGTGTATCAACGGGGACGACCATGGTGATCCCGAAATAACTGTTCGTGTCTCTCTGCCATGAGCAGTTTTGTTCAATAGAGGCTAATTTAAAGACGAGTCTTTATTTTATGGGGATGCCCGTTACCCGGAAGCCATCCTTAGAGGGAATCTAACTCGAAAGGAATGTTTACGATATTGATCAGAAGATATTATTTCATGATATCGTCATCCCCAAACGACGCCCAGTGGGACAGAATCGTAAAAACCATGGGTAGCAATAACGTGTTCGTTCCTTTAAAAATTCCACGAAATTTTCGTTATTGTATATTTCGAATAAATCTTTCTGTGTGAGTCATCTGAAATTTATCGACAAAGTTTTGAGAATTGAGACATACGCTTGTTCCGGAAAACTGACATTTTTACTGAAATTGGCGTATCTCTCTTTTAGTTATATTGTAATACGGATTAAGCTAAATCTGTGACTACACTGTTTTCTTTTTAATACGTTCATTACAGACGAGGTGAAAGCGATAAATCTCTTACATTCATTTTAATATAACCTTTTGTGAAAACCTACTATTTTATTCAAATGGATTTATACATTCAACATAAGTCACGCGTGTCCACCATGAGTTTTTGCATAAGAGTATTTAATAGGACTTCATTAAAGTATCAGGTAGTTGCATATGAAATGGCCGATTTTAGAATGGAACTCTCGAAAACACTTCAATCAAGAAATGCTATTACAGTCTTTAAGTTTATTATATAAAATTTTGAGAGGTGGGAAGATAATTATATACTAAACGTACCACGGTCAGTAAAATGACCGGTTCTAGATTTTTTTATTTCACAATTAATAAAATTATAAAGATACTTTCATAAAGAATGATTTAATAAATATCTTTATTAGAGCATATAATAAGCATATAATAAGAACTGCGCAAAGTCTAACTAAATTAATTCTTGTCATTTTTATTAGGTAACCACCAGTCTGTTATTTTAATAATTTTATATTTATTGTATTATAAGTTTACTTTTAAATCAAGTTTATTTCAACGTCAACCAACACGACTATAGTATATTCTTTATATATATTATAAATATATTAATAATATATAATATAATGAAATTATATTTATATATAATGTATATATAACAATAAATAATTATATATATATAAAAAAATAATTTCTTAACCATTATGCGATTTTTAAAGAAAAGGTGGTGATTAATTAATCACGACATACTAGTTGTTGATAGTAAAAATAACTACAAAATCAAGGAAACAATCTTGTAAATGAAAAACATGAATATGTTATACTTACCGCAATATAATCAAGAAACTCGAAACTTGTGCATAGAATACATTGGGTACAAAATTGCATTTGTTTAATGTCACTGCTAAATTTGGACATTTTATGTGCAACAAACTAATGGTTCAACAAAAATTTTTTGCGAGTTGTAACTACGGATGTTGACTTATCGTAATGAAATGAATTTTTATTATTTATGTAATAAAGTGAAGTAGTGAAGTAGTTGCAATTCACACCGCAGTATTAGGGATGTTCCTAGTGATTTTCGTGCCGCAGTAATAAGCCCCACCTTCACTTTAATGTACGTACTTATGGCATACTTTGTTGCTTAAGACGGCAAGAGAAGTTTCTTATTATACTGTTATTTGAAAGTAGGTAGTTAAATAATACTGAAATTGTTATATCTGAATTAAACTGCCATTAACTCATTTTTTCAAACAATGGACTTATACCACTTTCAAAAATAGCGGCTCAGTTCTGAGACGGACTGTATCTGAAATGTTATTTGGAACGTGCAAGATATAAAAGCCTGAAATATTTCGGAATGATTTAGAGTAAACATAGCAGAGTCGGGCTGAATACTTTGCTGCATAGTGTACCATATCTGATACAGTTAACAAATCTGGTATATAGTAATCTAAGAATTGTGTTTTCTTATCATGTATATTTATTTTTGTTTTTCTGAAAATGTTGTTTAAATGTTTTTAAATATTTTACCCTTAAATGTAACACAGAATAGAACTTTCAATTTTTTCCCAATTAAAAAAGTCATGCAGTGAACGGTTAAATACAAAACTCTTTAAATAACAATACGAATAATAGATACAAAACTATTATTCGTTATTCGAAGGTATCTTTTATTCGACTTGTATTTAAATACTTTTTTATTCCCCGAGAATGTATTCGATGAATAATAGTTACAAATTGTATTCCAAGCTTCGAATAACAAATAATAGTTGTGTATCTTTTATTTATTTAACCCTTCACTGCATGACTTTTATAATTGAGAAAAAAATTGAAAGGTTTGTTTTGTGTTATATTTAAGGAAAAAACATTTTAAAAAATTAAGATAACATTTTTATAAAAACAAAAATAAATATACATGATAAGAAAACACATTCGAAGCTTCGAGTACAATTTTAACTATTGTTCGTAGCAATTCGCAGCTCGACGCTCGAAGGACATAGCTGTTTTGAAATTAGATGGCTGAATTGAAAGACTTCCGCGATGAGGACTAAAATGATTTTCGGCCAGCTAGATTGTCGATCCATCACACTATGCGACGTGTCCACACTGTGGTTCTGGGTTAGGGGACTCCGCGGAAGTAGGCCAAGCCGTGAAACCGGCGGAAAACTTCGCTCGGCAAGAGGGCTGCGGCGCGCACACACCCCCGGCTCACCCGCGGCCTTGCGCGGCCGTCGTGTCTCTGCTTTCACTCTTTTCGAGTCTTCAGCCCCTTCCATCTTGGGTGGTTATCTTTCTTGCGCTTTCCTGTCATCGATCTGTGTACCCATCATCGAGTCTGCCCACTTTTCCCGACACTTACGTACTACTTTCGTAATACGCCGAGCAAGATGGTCGCTGAAAAATTTCACTCTCCCACCATCATCGTTCGTTTCGAATCGAACCGATCCGATCCGCTATTCTTAGATGATGGGAAGCAATAATAATTCCTAATGGCGTGCAGTTATTTTTGTTTCGAATTTGGGGGAGCAAGTGACGGTCTATTTGACCCTGGCACACACTCTTCGATTCAATGGACAAGAATAAAATATCTCAAGAAAAACATCCTGTAAACAGGAGCCAAGTTCTCTGCGGCCGTAAAAAGTTGTGAGATTAATCGAAATATGACCAAGTTCGTTGGCTTAGAAATATCTCTTGCAATACTGAAGAAAGCGTTTGTAAAAATTAGTTTAAAAGAACGCTATTTAATTTTTAAAGAGTTACATGAAGGGCTAAATTATTCAAACTTGGCCGTTACTTTTTAAACCAATGGTCATGAAAGTAGCGGCCAAAGTGTGAATAATTTAGCCATCCATGTACCTATTTAAAAATTAAATAGCGTTCTCTTAAACTAATTTTTAAAAACGCTTTTTTCAGTGTTGCAATAGGTATTCCTAAACTAACGAACTTGGCCGTATTTCGATTAATTTCACAACTTTTTTCGGCCATAAGAACTTGGCTCCTGTTTACAGGATGTTTGTCTTAGGATTTCACCGATTTTTGTTGAATGTATTTTTCATCAGTATTCTTATGTATGTTATGCTGCTATGTTCTATCCTACGTACTTATTTCTTAAGGTTTTATTTCAATACAACCCCTTTAAGGTGTGAAATTTCAAACTTTGATAATTATTCCTTTGAGTGTTTGTTATGGTGGACCTATGTACCAAATTTCAAGCTTGTAGGTCAATGGGAAGTACCCCAAAGGTTTTGATGATGTGTCAGTCAGAGAACTTGGCTGATGCACTACCGTGCACCTAAATTCGAACTAGCGAATCGTGAAATATTAACCCTTTGCACTATAATATCGTGTCAGTCGTGATGAAAATTTCGGACACTATATATTAGAATCTTGTTTCGATCTAAAGGAAATTAGTTAAATAGAACTTTTTCGAAGATTATAATTTCCAAGAAATAGAAGAAAATCTACTGTCACTGTAGTATAAATTGTAGTGCAAGGGGTTAATGAGGAAATATAGTTTTCAAACCCATATATAGCTTTTGAAAATTTTGAAGAAGTACTACAAAATAAAATTCCACTGAATTTAGTATGATTTTTGTTTATTTCGGATCTACAAAGGCTTTTCCCATTAAAAATATAATTTTAAAAGATTCCACTTTCTTCGAATTTGTATACAAAAATTGTAGATTTGTTTAGTTATCACAATAGACTTTTCGAACATTCTATTCCTCGTCAGAAACAGATGATCTTTTATCGGAATGTTAATATGAAACGAATGCGGATTACCTCGCATCGCAATTGTTTAAAGTCCTGCTCTTCCGTATGAAAGAGACTTGTTCAACTTTACGAGAGTCACTCTGAGAGATTATTCTACTCTGTCGCTTCGCGTTTGGTTCCTTTGCGACAGTAATAAATGATGGAATGGTTATCTTCTATTCTCTTGGTGCTTCGGAGAAACATGAAAGCGAGGCTTAATTTTTGTTTGTTGCTAAATTGACTGCATTTTGTGGGAAATTTTCCTACCATTTGTAGCCTGGTTTTCTTTTGGCACAAGATTTTTTAACAACAATTCTATTTTCCTTTTAAAACAATCACATTCTTCTATAGTTTCTTTTTACGAATTTTATAATAATTGTTCACCAACAATTGATTGTGACATTTTCCTACCTTCCTACATATATTCTTTCCTGGTTCGTAGATATTTGTAACAAATCTATTTTCCTTTTAAGTGAACAATCACATTCTTCTATAGTTTCTTTTTACGAATTTTATAATAATTGTTCACCAACAATTGATTGTAACATTTTCCTACCTTCCTACATATATTCTTTCCTGGTTCGTAGATATTTGTAACAAATCTATTTTCCTTTTAAGTGAACAATCACATTCTTCTATAGTTTCTTTTTACAAATTTTATAATAATTGTTCACCAACAATTGATTGTGACATTTTCCTACCTTCCTACATATATTCTTTCCTGGTTCATAGATATTTATAACAAATCTATTTTCCTTTTAAGTGAACAATCACATTCTTCTATAGTTTCTTTTTACGAATTTTATAATAATCGTTTGCCAACAATTGATTGTGACATTTTTCTACCTTCTTACATATATTTTTTCCTGGTTCATAGATATTTATAACATAAATTGGCTTTATAGTCAAGCGCAGAGATGATTAACTGCGATGGTTATAACAAAACTTGAACTTTTCGTTAGTTATTAGGAGACTGTGTGCAGTTCTTTACGCATTTATGAATTCTAATGAATATAAAATTTCACAGAATTTAGTACGATTTTTAATCATTCCAAAACTACAAAGACTTCTGCCAATGAAAATAAGATTTGCATAATTCCACTTTCTTAAAATTTGCCTGCAAAAATTGACAGTTGTAAACATTTGACAAAAGTATAAATATTGAAAGAATATCTGCAGCTTCTAGTTTTCCATAAGGAACTATGATAAAAACTTCTTTATGGAGGTCTTAAAGAAGATAAATTAATTTTCGTTTGCAAAACTAAATTACAAAAGTGATCGATCAAAAATGTCTATATGATCAATTTAAAAGTTAATTTTCTAGAATTACTATAGAAAATTGTTTGAAAGACATGAATATTTATCGATGCGATAAAAAAATATTTTCATCAAATACGTCGATGATTGACGTTAGATATGTCGATGAACAAATTGATTCAGCTTTTTTTACGCTTATGTTAATAATACCTATTAGAAACAACTTGGCCGTTAAGAATTAATTTGCATGCAATTCTAAATAGAATAATTAGAAATATAATCTTGTTAGAGCATTTGCTATTTAATATGCTAATCCCGGAAGAACACTATGATATTACTAGTAACCACAAGAAAATTTTAATATGCCTCGCGATTATTTTAAGGAAGTTTAATCAATTTTAGCATTTTGATTGAATGATTTTGCAATAATGAACATTTAGAGAGACAATAAAAATGTTACCATAATTAAAATGAATACAGTTTACACGAATATGTATATTAGTAAAGTAAAGTGAACATTATTAGCATTAGTACAGTAACGTGAAAGAATTATTAATCGATTTAAGGATAACTGTGCAAAATAAAAATTATCTGCATTGATTGCAAGAAACAGGAGCCAAGTTGAATGTTATTTCTCCCCTTGATAATTTGAACAGATGAAAAGTAATATATTGCTTCCTTTAAATTCTTTAAATTTTCCCACAATTTTCAATTGCATCTACTAAATTTTGTTACAAGCGCACAAACTCCGCAGACTCTTCATCCCCACGATTAATTGATCCTTATCAATTTGTAGAAGGAAAAATATTTATTCGTCGGTGTGTGACGTCTAGATAGCGGATTCTATGCATTTATAACAAAAATGACTACGTGTAATTCGACACAGTGAAAATTTTAGTAAAATTTCAAAACACTGTTATATTATTCTCGACCAATTAAACCCTTGCCGTATTTTGACGAGACAGACTCGTGACGAAGGTTTTTAACAAAGTTTATCAAATGTGAATGTTGCGCGAAACAATTGATTTGTAATCAATCAATTAATTCATTTGTAATTAATTTAATTATTAAAATAAATGTAACCATAAGAAAATCGATATTTTCTTTTCGTTTCTACAACATATTCGTTCATAAAGATGTTTTACTCAGTGTAACTGTTAAGAAAATAATACGGCAAGGATATAAACATATTAACCTTTCGCTGCATAGTGTATCATATTTGATAAAGTTAACAAATCTGGTATATAATAAACTAAGAATGTGTTTCCTTACTACGTTTAGTTTTCTGAAAACGTCGTTTTAATTTTTAAAAAATATTTTTCTTTAAATGAAACCTAAACTGACTATCTTTCAATTTTTTGCATCCCAATTAAAAAAATGATGGAGTGAAGGGTTAAGAAAGAAAATATGTTTCTATTTCACTTCAGTTGGTTGTAAATCAGATATGAAATTATTATTTTGCATAAAGATCCAGTGTCTAGTGATGCCATAGTGTTCCAGGCTCAGTGACGGATTAAGCCAGCGCGGGGCCCGCAGCAAATGTTATAAGGGGGCCCTAGATTTTATACAATAATGTAATAAAACACGATGAACGATCTTTTTTTTAGCAAAACTATCTGGCAACGGTATCGATCAAATTTTAGGTCAATTTTTTGTTGCAACCGCGGAGCCCGTAGCATTTGCTATTTCTGCTACGGGGCTTAATCCGGCACTGTCCAGGCTGAATATTCTCGTCCCGAGTGGTCACGATGTTCTTCTTCTTTCAGGTTGCGACTCCTTCGGTAGCAAAATTCGTCCAGAACGTCCGAACAAATGAAAGAGTGTCCTCGTTGTTGCGTGTACGGGGCGGATCGTGGGAATTCGGACCTAGCCGTTGTCGCGCGACAAATCTAGCCGTCATCGTTTCGCGAAGCATTTCTGGTGACGTACGTTTAATCTTCCTAATTAGCGAGCGCGACGCTGCGATTAATTCGAGCGTGGAAGCTGCCCGATTTTTGTCGCCGATGCTCGCCGAATCGTAACCGGGAATCAAGTTCTCCGTTCTTGCGCGAAGGTGAACAATTTTATAGTTATTAACGTTGTGGAACTTACGCTTACACTGTAAAGAGGACGTCGTGTACATAACGCTTCTAAGAAAGGAAAAAAAGAATACAGAATCGAACGGAAATAAAACGCCGAGCGAGTAATTTAATTAAACTAAATAGGTTCGAGAAGTGTGGTTACTAATCTAGCATTTAGCGACGAGAACCGTTCGGCTTACTCGTTTGTTCTGTGACCGTAAAGGAAACGAAGAGCTTATCGCGATCTGATCAGGGACGTTTTAAACGATTTAACGTTTCAATTACAAGTTCGACCCTGTGTAACTTCAGTGGGGATATATTTGGGAATTCACGGATAGTGACAGATGAGCCCCTGCTCTTTCCGTGAAGCCAACCATAGGGGAAAGGGATACGTGACTCTGAAAGTAACTTTATCCACGATGTGAAATTTCCTTTTCCAGAGAATCGACACGTAGACTTAAGGCCGTTAGGTTCCAACGAAACTCGAGATTCCTGGAGAATCAATGCAAATTGTAAAGTACGCATGTCAATAAAGACGCTAAAGCGATACGTGTTTCGAAATTCTTTTTGTCATTCTTACGTCTACACCAGATCTAGGTTACTTCTTCCTCGCTGTCGCTTCTCGGCTCCTGTTTTCCAGAACCATACGAAATTACGGAGAAATAGTATAGATATTCTCAGCATTAACTTAAAATTATATTTTAAAATTCTAACCTTGAAATTAAAATATTAGGTAATAATAACAAATATAGGTTTTTTATGTTTTCTCATCTATTTTCTGTTTGTCGTTATGCGAAGCGGAATTGTGATTCTATTTATTAAATAGTATTGATATTTGTGAGACTGTTTAGCCTTTCAACTGGGGATGACGTGTCAACTAGTCAATGGTATATGTCGATAATTTTTCATGTTCTTCCTCGTTCAACAAATAATTGTTTCACTTTATTGTGCCCCAATATCCATATTAAACTGACGTAGGAATAGTAGAAAATGAATTCATTGTATTTTAAAATTCTAAACTTGATGTTAAAATATTAAAATAAGTTTTTTTATATTTTTCTATTTATTTGTCATTGTGCGAATAGGAACTTTTCGCCCCGTCATGGGGCAAGTTGTCTCTACATTGGGCGAGGTTGTTACTAAAGAATAGAAACAAAAAATTTGCTAATAATTAAAACCTTAATGAAATATTTTATGTGTTAATGACATACAACACTATTATGTAAATAATATTGATTTATTTAGGTTTATGATAACAAAAATAACAGAACATCAAAACGATACAATAATATATTCAATATTTTACAGTAGAATCTTTTAAATTTTCTCTAGTAAGTTTTTTTTGTGCTAAACTCGAAAAGCGACATTTTTGTAGAAATTCGTCGTCGTGGCGATACTGTATATTTTACTTTTACAATCATTTTTAGTCCATATCCCCGTTACCAGATCGCCACCTCCATCATATTCCCAGCTTCAGTTTTATCGTCGCCGATGCGGAAGAGGATTTTCAGTCTAGCAACCAATGAAACGGTGCAAAATCGTGATCACCATTCTCCATAATCACATCGCCAATCCCGAGGAACGCTTAAGCAGGAAGCAATGTAAGTTATTTTATTCTGTGGAGTTCGTGGTTATAATAATTCCCCATTAGATCGCAGAAATATCTATAAGAAAGTACTTCAACTTCTAATAGGTCTATTAGAACTTCTAAGACCCTATTCCAATTTATACTGATCATTACATAGACTGCGGATCCCGATGCAAAATAAAAATGCTCTGCATCGATTCCAAGAAGCAGCAGTGAAATAAGTGAATAGGAAATTAATGTAAAAATTACTGGTTTGTATTTCTCTTATATGTTGTTATACAGGGTGTCCCAAAATTCGTGTACTTCCCGGAAATGGGAGGTTCCTTGGGTCATTTGAAGTGACATTTTCCTTTACAAAAATGACGCCAGCGGCTTTGTTTAGGAGTTATTAACAAAAAACACGGACCAATCAGAGCGCGGCTACAGCGGATTGATTCTGGCTCGGCCAATGGCGCCGCCACGCTAAACGGGACTCTGATTGGTCTGTGTTTTTTGTTAATAACTCCTAAACAAAGCCGCTGGCGTCATTTTTGTAAAGGAAAATGTCGCTTCAAATGACCCAAGGAACCTCCCATTTCCGGGAAGTACACGAATTTTGGGACACCCTGTATTATGGTATGTACTGCATAAAATCCGCAGTTGAGGCGTGGTCATTGACTTAATTGCATTCCGGATTTAATGCAATTATGAGAAAAATGAGTAAAATATATCTTACGAGAGAAACGTACCGTTTTGCGCACCTCCCATGATCGCAGACGGCGCAGCGAACCTCTTAACTCTCACTCCACTATCAAATCCCCGTTGTCTCAACTGCGAGTTTCATATACGCGGTGTTTATTTAATAATGAAATGGATTAGCATGAAAGTAGGAATGGGAGTAGGAGTGAAATAATAAATCGTACAACTATTCATTTGATGTAACCGGTACTTGATCTTGCATTTCACTAAATACGCTTTACAAAAACTCATTCACTAAAGACAAGAACAAAAGCTTTTACAAAACTATTTAACACTGTACAATAGTGAATGGATATCCGGTGAGGCGGCATGCAGCGCTGCAGCGCATAGCGTCGCTTCAGTGCCACTGCGCGCATGCGCTGTGCATTGGAAATCCCACCAATCAGGGCGAAGATGCGCAGCGACGAACGAAAATAGGTTTTCACGCGGTACGGCTCTCTCGTAGGGTATACTTTAGGTGCAATTTAAAACAGTGAAAAGATTAAAACATTTGAAGAATTAATACGTATTAGTTTTTGATAGTTTTGTTAGTTTTTAATCAGTGAATAGTTTTAATTGTTTTAAGAAGTTAATAAGTATTACCATATTATTTTGAATTTGATACTATTATTAGCGAGAAATATAAATTTATATTTAGCTCCTGATTCTTACAGTGGAAGAATTCTCGAAAATTTTTTATTTTGCATAAATATCCGGTATCCAGACTAAATGAAATTTCCTAAATAATATTTCCTAAATTACATTGCAAAGCAGAATTAATTTTCAATTCAATTTTAATTAATTAAAAAGGAATCCTCTGTGCCATATGAAACGAATTCTTTTATTCGGTATTAGTCTATCATTTTGCCTGCGATTTCGTTAAGCAGATTAATCATGTTCTCGAATTTTTGACCATAATTTTCAAATACACAATTCCGTTAAAGTAGATTATAATCAGTCTACGGAACATAAACATTTGCCTGCGACAGAATAAGGTGAACCTGCACAACGAAGGAAGGATAAACGGCGAAAAATTATGTTTAACGTGAACTGGAATGTTGAGCTGACATACATGTATACTCGCTAGCAGAGTATAACATCCGTCACAGACAATATTACAATGCCGCAGGCATAAAACTTCTCGCAACATTTACAGAGATAAATCTGTCTAAAAGCATGAGTATGTTGCAGACTATTTCTATACAGAGATTTTGTACGTCGGATCAGGCTAGGGATTCGAGTAATATCATTTACCACAATTGTTTTAACAATTTAAAGAGCAAATACGTTTCATGTGACATTAAAATTACGCACTAGAACGCACTATAAATATAAATAATTAATTAATTTTCTATCGATCGTAATTTATCTTCATGATATTACAAATTTTTATTCGCGACGCAAAGGTTCGATCATTTACCACAACAATTAGCTATTTTTGTGAATACTAAACGCTGGATTCTGATTTGAATCTTCAGGTTCAAGAACCACGTTAGCTATTAAAATGTTTTAATACGAGGAAAAGAAAGGAGGTGTTTGGTCCTAAACCCGCTAGAGGACTCATCAGTAAGGCTATCTAGCGGGCCCTGCCTTATACACGGGATGTTCGAAGGCAATTCGAGAAACGTATTTGAAAGTAAACTATAAATATAATATATAAATAATATAAATAAATATTGTTCGAAAGAAACCACGTGTCCTGTTCCTACGCGACGGAGTAATCATAAACTCTTAATTCTCATATTTAGAGTTTCTGCTAGGTTTTCGGGGTCGCGACACCACTGTCCCACATCTTAAAAGAACTCTCGAATGGAAATCTCTCTTTCCACGTGAAAGATCTTGTTAGGTCGTCGGCTTTTCGTTGTTACAATGTTACAACGTCAGCTGTTGGCGGGGACACATCTTTAATTTCAGAATTTACATATCCACGGGTCTTCTCGCCAAAGGAGTAACTGGAAGAAAGCATCAGAGGTACGTTTATTGCATATCATAGTTGCGAGAGCGAGGTCAGCGAAATGAACTCTTAAGTACGAACGACAGTTCCATTTCACTGCCGTCCGACGAGTAACGTTGTCGTTTTAACATAATATCTTAGGAAGATTTTCTTTTTATCGCCTCCGCGCCATTCACCGTTGTCAACCGTTGAATTTGCGAGAAAGAGAGTCATGTGTTTCTTCGGGACATTCTCCGGGAAGGAAGTAGTAAAGCTCAACGCTTGGCGATTGGCATCGGGAAACGCGGTTTATCGTGTGCTGCGGAAACAATATTTTACGTAGAATTGTAAATTTTCTGTCTGATCTAATGCATTCAATGATTATTACTCTAACTGACCCATAATAATAGTAGCAAAAGAAAATAAATATAGAATGCAACATTTATTATCGAAAAGCTAGATTACATTAAACTATATTAAAACATATTAAAAATGTTACTCCTAATTTTTATTTCGAGTATTCAAATGGTTTTTGGATTTTTCAATAATTTCGTTACTACATCTTAAACTTGTAGACAGGATCGATTCCTTGGCCGCGAAGCTTTGCTTTCCTTATACAGGGTGTCCCAAAATTCGTGTACTTCCCGGAAATGGGAGGTTCCTTGGATCATTTGAAGCGACATTTTCCTTTAGAAAAATGACGCCAGCGGCTTCGTTTAGGAGTTATTAACAAAAAACACAGACCAATCAGAGCGCGGCTAGAGCAAACGGAGTCCGACTCAGCGACAGGTCCCGCTTAGCGTGGCGGCGCCATTGGCTGAGCCAGAATCAATTCGCTGTAGCCGCGCTCTGATTGGTCCGTGTTTTTTGTTAATAACTCCTAAACAAAGCGGCTGGCGTCATTTTTGTAAAGGAAAATGTCACTTCAAATGAATCAAGGAACCTCCCATTTCCGGGAAGTACACGAATTTTGGGACACCCTGTATGCGTGTCCTTAACACTAAACCTACCACTGCCGGCCAAATGACCGATTTTAGATGTGCACATATACACGTATACAGGGTGAGTCTGTAGAAACAGAACACCTAAATATCTCCATTACTTTTCATTTTACAAAAAAACTTCGTAGGACAAAGTTACACTGTTTGAAGGGTCACAAGTAACGGTGCATGGGAAAAAATTTTCTAGGTCATATTTTAATGAGATTTCAAAGTCATCGATGTTTTTTTCAATGGAATGATATATTTTCGTTAACGTAATGTTGTAGTTGACAAAATAACGAATTCATCCATGTAACATAATATGACCTACAAATGACCTTCAACTCACAAAAATCGTATAAATAATATATTTCGTGTAAAGTTCAACGTGTAAGGATCATTTGCTTTATTTCTGTTACGCAAAATATTCAAAAATATTCCCTTCAGCTGCTATACATTCAAATGTATCGCAATACATAACATAATAACAGATTCGGTGTTGACAGGAAGTCATTTATGACGATGACAGAGAGTGTTAGATAGTAGCGGGAAATTCAAAAACTGGTATTTACTTTATACACGATTGATTGCGATTGATTACTTTTCTCATGTTTAAAATTGTAAGAGTCATGTTTTCTAAACAACTTAAACGCGTGTGTTCGAGCAAACAGACTATTGATAGGGAGTTATCCTAAGTTTACAGTAAAATTTCATTTTACCTCATGAATCGACAGAATTTACTACCCCAGGGTAGCCGGAGCCAATATTGTACGTACATAGGGTGTTCGAAAGTTAGACGGGGAACTACCACAGGGTATTCTATTGTTAGAAATTTAGAGGTGAATATAAAAATAAATTGTGAATTTACAGTAGAAATGTTTTTTTTTGCCTACGTGTCTATTATCACGTGTTTTTACTCGCATCAAACTTTACAGACGTTGACAGTGAAGTAAAACCATTAGGTTCTGACAGTATCAAATTATCTATAGAAATTGGTTGTTAGTTGTAGGCAGAGCTTACTTTATGCAAACATGTTGTACCGTCATCTGTATTCATTATGAGTAGAAACAGTGTGTGATAGACAGCCACATTAGTCAGCTGTATTGACGACCGTGTGAGTTTAACAAAATTTCAGGTACCATATTCGAGACCACCATGTCATCCAATTTTATACAATATTCTTGCCATCTTTTTGAAATGTAGAATATAACATTATTTAATGCAGAATAATACAATTAAAAATAGCACATTAATTTTTCTGTGGATTTTCGAATTATGTATAATATTCTTGCCATTTTTTTGTAATCTAGAATAATGCTTTTAAATTAATATTTTTAAATGCAGAATAAGACAATTAAAAATGGCACATTAATTTTTCTGTGGATTTCCGAATTGTATACAATATTCTTGCCATTTTTTTACAATACAGAATAATAGTTTTAAATGCAGGATAACACAAGTAAAAATAGCACCTTAATTCTTCTGCGGATTTCCAAATTTCGTTTTATCAAATTAGTGAGTACAAATTAACTTTTCTATGCAATGTCATAACAACATTGTAATTTAATTAGGAATTACTTAAATTTTCTACCTGCATTTAATTATTCTCATTTCCACAAGTGTAATTCTCTTTTTCTTTTCCTTATTTGGAGCGCCAGGCAATTTTTTCTATCCATTTGTAATTCTCAGGGGAGTGAAAACATTCCTTGAATATTAATGCACGGTTTCCCTTCCTTCGCATATTTTTGAACAGCGGTCGTTGTAACAGAATTGTTCCTATAAAAATTCAATGGCCTTTTGTGCTGGTTTAACGAGTTTGTTAGAAAGTAATTTAAATAGAAAAGCATCCCTCATCACCATCATTTCAAGCACATTTCATAAACATCTCGAAAGCTATTAAATTTTCATTCACATAATCTTTTGCATCCGTTAAACAGTTCTTAGATTGACACAAAGATATACAAACGTGTATCAATGTTTGAGGCACGTTTTCATCTTGGAGAGGTACAAAATAGCAGATAAAAATACCGAGCAGATGCCATTACTTTGAACTTGTTATTACAGACACCGTACAAAATGAAAAAGATCATAATTTTCTGGTTACCTGAACCCCTTGTCAGTTTTAATACTCTGCTTATTAGGACAAATCAAAGATAAATAATTTAATGAACTCAATTAAAGGTCATTTAACGAGCTGTTATTCAACAGTCATAGCAATTTCATTTAATGAACAACAAATTATCTTGAATAATACAACCTATTAACTACATTGCACATGTTTATGCAATTTTTAATCTTTGTAGGCAAATTTTAAGAAATTGGGAATTCATTATAGATAAAAAATAAATAAGAATCATGTAAAATAGTGTGAAGTGTTATATTCTAGCATTTTTTAACATTTTCAGAAGCCATAAAAGTATAAAGATCTGCAGTCGACTTACTTCTTTCGAGAGATTAGCATTTAAAAGAAAATTACTAACCATCTTTCGGATTTCAGATCTACAGTCATTAAAGAATTAATTATTAATAGGTTTTCAGTAGCTAAAGTATTAAATTAAAATTCATTTGCTATGTTACCTGAAATAGTTATCAAAAAATACCATTTGTTAGTTCAAATTGCTACAGGATTTCTTGAATAAATGACAAACTTAAAGCATTCTAATATAATTTATTAATAATTTTCGTTAGAATTACGTCAACAAAATTAAACATGTACTCTTAAGATCCATTTTCTACGTTACTCAAAGTAGGTATCAAAAAAACCATTTATTAGTTCAACTTGCTGCAGAATATCTTGAATAAATGACAAACTCAAAGCACTATAACATAATTTTTGATTGATAATTCTCTTTAGTTCAAGTTTTTACGTTACTTAACTTTTTAAGTAATTTCTCTTACAAATGTTAACCAAAGGTTCATTTGCTATGTTCCTCGAAGCAGTTATCAGAAAATAGCATTTGAATTACAAATATTTTTTTAATAAATCACAGACCTAAAGGTTTCTAACATCATTTTTATTCTCTCTGAAGATCGCTACACACCAGCAAAATGACAAACAAAATTTTCTCTATGGTGCTTGTTGCACACTCTCGGACTCGGTACACCGTATAAACTTGGAGGGCTCTAGAAAATCTCTGGGGACACCCTGTGTGTGACGCAGAGACTTCGTCCATCCCCAAGCAGCGGATCGTATCAGGCGAAAACGATAGTCGGTTGAACACGGATAACAGTGCCATTTCTCAGTGTCTCGATCCCGCATCGTTAGTCGAAAGTAATATCCATACGGGAACCCTATGGGCAAGTAGCCTAACGATAAGATGACGCTGCCACAGTTCCGGTAGGAGACTAATGGCTCTTCGATCCTAATGGAATCAAATCATTTCTCAGCGAGGCTAATGCGGCGGAAACAAGAGAGACCCACACGTGTTTCACACAGCACATACTGTCACAATGATGGTGTTAACTAGAATTTAAATAAAGGTGAAATTAAGGTACACCTTCAGATCTTTGAAAAATTCTGTTTCGATAATGTTCCATTCAATGAAACGTGCAATTTTTATGAAAAGAAATGAAAAATTTTATAATCAGTACAGTGGAAACTCCAAGTTCTTTTGAAACCTTTATTGAAAACATATTCACAAAGTTCGTATGAGATTTTCTATAATAAAAAAGTGCTGGTTTTATCCAATAATATAATTATTATTGAATCCATAATGTTATGAAATAAATCAAAAGAATAAAATGAAATGTTTGTATGATTTGAAAACATTAAAGGTGACCATATAAATTCCACAATATAATATGTATATTATATATTTATTCATTACTTTATTATCTTACATTTTTGGATTAGTGGAAATATCTTAGCATACAATGTGGTTTGTGATATGCTGTAAGCATGATATTGACAGAGAATGTCAATTTAAAATTCAACTAGAATCATTCTATATTGTTGTAAATTTATTTTATTGAATAGTTTTCAATATTTGTGAGAATGTTTGACTAGGGATGACAAGCTAACCTGACGACCATTTTCCATCTTCTTCTCCATTCAACAAATATATATAATATATATATTCCTATAATTAATAAATTAATAAATAGGATTTTTAATAATTGTGCTGTGTCGAAAGAAAGCAAAGAAATTTTTTTACATTACAATCTTAAATGAGACAATATTAGATGAAATTATTGAGGGTGAATTGTTAGTTCACAATGAAAATTACTGTTGTTATCGAAGCCTTTAAAGTAACTGGTACATGTTCCCTTATAAAAATGACAAGATTGATTTTATCTAGCTTTTGTGCGGCTTGTATTATAATAGGGGCACTACTAAAGATATGTAGTTAAAAAGATCACGAAAGTCGTCAGATTTTCAGCGCTGTAAACCGAGCTGTTCCCTTATGATGTTCCGGGGCCCAGTGATCACCTTGATAAAGCAAACAGCCGTGCAAAAAAACGTCATTTACCAGTTAATCCTCGGCTCCCCGAGCTATTTCGTCTATTGTTCGCGACATGAAGGGGTCGATTCGATCGGTTGCCCAGACAGTTAACCCCTTAACCTACAACTACGGGCATAGCCCGTGTACGATGATTGTGCCAAACGTAAATATTACGGGCATAGCCCGTGTACGATGTTCGGGCCTAACGTAAATATTACGGGTTGCGCGAACTTGTTTACGTTTCTTCGTCACGTTTCCGGCCCAAAGTTCTCGAACGTAAATCGTAGGTTAAGGGGTTAAGCCGAGCTATTGCTGTTGTTCAGATTAGCCTTCTACAGTCGTACTAGGAAAATATAATGTACGATTGAATATGCATCGCGGCCACTGAATATTAATGCGACCGCGATAGCACAACAGATTTTCCGAGCTCGTTACAAACAATAATGTTTGCTATGCATGAGATGTTGCCCTTCCTTCTCCCGTTCTCCTTTGCACCTTTTTTCCTCTCGTCGTTTGTACTCGCCCGGCAATTTTCATTACGAAAAGTCTCTGCGGAGGACTTGCCAAGCCCACTAGATGGAAGATGTACAATTTAGGGGAACTTTGAGAAATTCACTAGAGGAACGAAAGTGGTTGGATAACACTACCCGTGCCGGGTACAAAGTGCGTCGTTTATCTAGGGCCAGTCTCGTAACGTGAAAATCTCAAATAACTCGTAACTTATTCATTCTACAAAAAAAATGTTCAACCAAATGTTACATGGTTCTTGTTTTATACAAATGACAAGGCTGAATTTATGTAGATTTTTCACAATTTTTATAATAACACGTGCTCGAACAAAGAAATTTATTCAATAATTTCCAATGGAAGCATCTTAATAATTTAAATAATTAATGAAGTATTTATTGTACAAAATAAAAAGTTCAAACAAATGTTGCATGGTTCTTGTTTCATAAAAATTACAAGGCTGAATTTATGTAGATTCTTTGCAATTTTTATAACACGTGCTCGAACAAAGAAATTTATTCAATAGTCTCCAATGAAAGTGTCTTTACAATTACGATAATTAAAAAATAATTAATGTGGAAGTGGTCATTTAACCGGTCGTGGTACGTTTCATGATAATTAGACTACAGATTTTTATACATTTAATTCGAAAATATTGAGTAGATGAAATTCAAAGCTGTTGGAAAACTGAAAAAATTGAAAATAGCATATGACTTTTCTTGTAAATTATTCAAGCAAGAAATAACATTCAATTTGGTTTCTATTTCTTGCAATCGATGTAGAGGATTTTTATATTGCATACAGATCTACAGTCTAGTGATAATAATGGAAGAATCATTTTTCGAATGATATATTAAAATTGATTTTTGATGTCTTCTTAAGTTTTATATATTGTTTACAAGAAAAGTATACACCGTTAATCTCCGAAATATTTTCAATTATTTTTAATCGTTAGGTTCCATTTTAATGTAGCACACCATGTGAAGAATTTTGATGCCGTTTTAAAGTAACCTTTACACATTATTTACAGGAAAACTAACACAACGAAAATAGTGTATCGACATTCTTTATTTAAAATATTTTTAGTATGTTAAATTGCACCAACACTAGAGTGGATCTTAGCTATACTTGATGAAAATTTTGTAAAAATTTTTCCCACTCACCCCCCAGAATTGTGACAACTGTGGAGAAAAAGATCTGGAAAAAATGTTTTTTTTTCTATTAACAACTGATTATGCTATATATATGGATTTCTACAGCTAAAAAAATACAAATTCAACGATATATTCTAACGTATATTTATGTCAAGATTAAAAAAGAATTTTCAAATTCGTTTTTCCATGATCCAATCAACAGTTGTCACAACTCTGAGGGGAGGGGGGTGAGCAGGAAAAAATTCTTTCGTCAAAAAATAAGATTCACCCCAACCAACACGTTTTTGTCATAACAGCATAAAATCCGCAGTCTAGTGATAACAAACTGGAACTACACGAGTTAACTCGTCACTCACAGTTAACAGGTTAAAATATGAAATTCTTTGATGTCAAGGTAAAACGTTAATTCGGTGTACGTTTTAAAAAAGCTTGTCAAGTTGGTTCTTCCACGAACGAGTAACGTTCGGAATGAATTTTTGTTGCTGCAATGAAATGTTATTTTGTTGAACGTCTGATTGAATGAGTTTCTTTTTACGGACTTCTATTTATATCCCATCGAGCCGCGTTATTTTCAATAGAACGAGGAAACCGTAGAATTCCGGCGATTCGTCCGACATCTGTCAATTAATGGCGGCCATTCGAAACGTGAGGAGATTAAAAAAAAGGTTTACGAGGGATATAAAATTAAAAGGACTTTACGGTTTATGACCATACCACCGAGCTCATAAATATTAATGTTTTTATGGTCGCGCATACGCCGAGAACACAAAGCAGCGGCCGTGATAATTTGAATGATACATGGCCCGGTGTGCGCGTGTCAGAGAATTTCGCGTGGCTGACATAAGATAGACATTATTTCACTCAGAATAGAAGCGACCAGTCCAAATATCCGATACACAACTCATACATACTGAATACAGCACACGTGTGTTCCATCGAATACCAGAAGGTCGACCGAAATGTCGGTTTCAACGTTCAGAAATAAAGAACCTACATGCAACATTATGCAACTAGTATCACACTGTTCTCGATTCCTACCAGTTGAAACAAATTCGAAGAAAAACTGGAACATTGCAAACAATGTCACAGAAATAATAAATTAACGCTTGAATTTACTATATTACATTTTTTAGAGATATCAAAATTCAATCTACAGAAGAATCTCCAGATCAATACTTGTCTCCCCACTCTACCTTTCTCTTCTACTACTTGGTTAGATCCCAATACATTTAACCCTTCACTGCATAACTTTTTGTAACTCGTATGAGAAAATTGAAAGAAGATCAGTTTTTGTGTTTTATTTCCGGGAAAAATATTGAAAAAAATTAAAACAATATTTTCAGAAAAATAAACATAGACGTAGTTCAAAAACGCTTTAGTTTACTATACACCAGATTTGTTAACCGTATCAGATTTTTTCAGGATCCACTATGCAGAGAAGGGTTAATAATCAATAATTTGAATAATGGCACAACAACTTCAAGTGGTAATAATTAAGTAGTTCCTCTATAAATAGTTTCACATTAAATCAATCAATTTTTGAATGAGAATGTAACTAAAGTCAATTCTTATTATTTTAGGGGTAGGCTTTTATGAAATATAATTCACTAAACGAGAAATACAATCGTTGGTTTTGAACTTGTTATTTAGTTGCAGAAGTTTAACTTTATGCCCGAATGGTTATAAATCAACAAGCAACATGACTAGTACAGTGCGGACGTGCTAACCAACGATTGACCTCGATCATTCGTTACGCATTCAATTTTTGCGTATAGTGCAACAAATAAAGTCTAAATAAAGCGAAGTTAACGCTATACCTAGTATGAAAACACCAGGTACATGTTGCCTTATAAAATCGACAAGAATGAATTAATTTAGACTTTGCGCGGTCCTCATTGTAATGTGTACTCTACTAAAGATATTCATTAACCTTTTACACTTGGAGCTATCTTAATTCGAAAATCAAACGTTTCTTCTGATCTAGAATATTTCCTTTCTCTATGATTTTTTAAAATTTGGTAGATATTTAATTTATATAATACCTCATATACCCCTAGTAGCACGAAAATATTGGATAAATATTTTTGTTCAAATATTGGAAAAATATTTTTTAAGCCACATGTTCTCATATAAGAAAAATATTGGATCTGAATATTGTATACATGTACAAGAAATATAAATTGAATGTTTAAAAAATGTAAGCTAAATATTCAGAGAATATAAAGTAGATATTTAAAAAATATAAAGTAAATATTTTTAAAAAATGTGAACTCTCCCTAGTAGCACAGAAATATTGGATATATATTTTTTTCTAAAATTGGAAAAATATTTTTTTGATATTGTATACATGTTCAAGAAATTTAAATTGAATGTTTAGAAAATACAAGCTAAATATTCAGAGAATATAAAATAGATATTCAACAAAATATTAGCCAAATATTCAGAGAGTATAAAGTAGATATTCAAAAAATATAAGAACAGTATCCCTGACGTATTATTGTCCTTGGGCAGACCCGTGTTGCGGACAATTATCGATAAAACACTGTACTTCTAATATGAAATAATGATCCATATAATATTCAGAAAGAAAATATTTTTCTCGTAACATGCAATAGATATTTCCTGCATATTTAAAAATAAATATTTGTTATTAAATATAAAATAAATATTATATCTATATTTAAATATTCAGAAGAGATTGAATCTCTTTTCAATATTACATGAATTTGTATACAATATTTTGTGCTACTAGGGACAATATTTAAATGTTTAGTAATTGGTTAGATATCGACATGTTTAATAATATAGACAATATTTTAAATATTAGTAGAGCAATTTTTAGTGACGCCTCAGAGGCGCCTCTCGATTGCTAAAAGTTAAATTATTTCTCATGTAAGCATCTTTACAATCCAACGACCTAGTATATTCTGATATTGAGCCTGCTTTTGCGGCGGTGGCTTTTAGTTGTTAAAGTGTAAATAAGAAAAAGAACACTTCAACGGAACGTGGGCAATAAAATATTTTCTCAAGAATCTATCGTGCGGTATACTATTTACAGGCGTTAATGGTTATTTCGTGGAGAAGCGTACTTTATTGTTCGGATGATCTTGGAGTGTTTATCGAATGGAGGCGAGATTGCTGATCACCGAATATCTTGAACCGTTGGACCGATTGCTAGGAGAGTGGAGATATCTTTGATCCTGTCGATATTCAGCTGAAGCCTGAGTGTTCCAAAGCCACAAGCCTGAGTGAGGAACGTCGCCCCATCCATTATAAGGTTACCGCTGTGAGAATTTTCAAGCACTGCGGTAAACCGTATGAGTCGACCTGAAACGAACGATCAACAATATACTGCTAGCTGAATAGTAATGCGGATTTGTATTCTGCAAACTCGGTCTTATCGATAAGCATGGGTCGCTTCTTTCGAATAACATCTCTGTCGCAACGTGTACATCAAATGCGTATAACAACATATATTTGCTTTAATTTTCATATCTGAATATTTAAGATTTATGTTTACAAGTGTTTTAACAACTATTATATTTTTTGGGTTTTATCTAATAAGAATTACATTTGCATTATCTATATTATTTAATATGTATTTTTGTGGTTTAAATTCGGGGTATTTTGCCTCGAATACGTTATGATGAGTTAATATATATATGGTGGAAATTTTTTTTTATCTTTGTCTTTAATATATATTTTATATATTATAAGGGTAAAGGAGTTATTATTTATTTAAATATAAGTTAACAGATAATTTTATTTCTTAATATTTTCAAAATATTTGCTCTAAAGCTTATTAACTTAATAAACTAATTTATGCCGTGAATCATTTAATATTGGGGAAAAAACGAAGTATGAAAAATAAATAATTGTATATAAAATTCTTAAATTAATAAACGGTATTCCAATAAATTGTGCCCCTAGTCAAGTTAATATAATAACAATATACTATTAGTTGAATAATAATGCGGATTTGTATTCTGCAAACTCGGTTTTATCGATAAGCATGAGTCGCTTCTTTCGAATAACATCTCTGTCGCAACGTGTACAATACTACCCTATAAAAATCGAATCCATATAACAACAATGCCACTGATAATAACGATACTTGAAATACAGTGACTCTTATTAATGTTGGAATATTCTTGTATGATCTACGAACTTCAGGATTATTAAATAAAGAAAATTTCATTATTTTAGTCCAGCAAAAGAAATAGCTGCTGCTCTTAGTTGTGAGCTAATAAAACAATAGTTAGTTCTGTGGGAAGATTAAAATCTGCTGATGGTTCAACTGGGAATAGTAAAGTTTGGAAAATCTATAAATGAATAGGTTAAAAATAAGTAAAAACTAATTGATGCGTTTGAATAAATTTAGACTGTTATGAAATCATGAAAAGCATCCTCCCTGCGGGGGTTAATTAAAGCTCGTTCGAGAATAGTGCGTCCCACGTGGACGAGAGGTTGCGTTTATTCGTGTTCGGGCGTCGAAGAAGAGTTTCGACAGAGAAATTGAAAAGAAAAAATAACACGATAGACGGTCGGCAAACCGATAGTGAATCATTTGGAATACGATTCAACAGACGTAATGCCTTTATTCGCATTTTACGGGGCAGTTGTTCGCATCGAAGCAACGCGGCACGTTGGAGATTGAAGCGCAGATAAAACAGTTTCGATTCTATTGACATTTTCAGGGAACAATCATCTGCGAATCTCCAGGATGTCGGTCGCATGCAGCCACGCAGAGGTGCACGTAAGTGCAGATATTTCTGCGATCCGATCATGTACGAGCGGATCCTTTATGTCGCGCATCCCGATACCAATCTACATTTTTGACAAGAACGCGACACGAGTAGACTGTCGGTGCTCGAGCGAACGATCGTGCTGCAGAACGTTCTACAGAAATAGATGTCACGTTTTATTCCTTTTCTTATGACTCCTTTCGCCATCGAAATAACCTGAGATTTTATTAACGCTGAACCGGTGCCCTCTGCGAAACTCTTTCATTTGCAAGGTTCGTAGTAATTTCAGCAGCTATTCCGATCTAACACTTTGAAAACATCGATTTGCTTTCATTGTACGATCTTCAGAAACTTCTTCGCGAAAGGCAAGATTCAACTATAAGGTAAATACATAGTATACAATTAGAAGCATAAATGTTTCCACACTTTAAATCAGAATAACTTTTTTATTAATGGACCAAACAACTTCAATTCTTCTGTAAGGCTGGAAGAATTAGTTTAATAAATGATCCCTAGTAGCACAAAAATATTGGAAAAATATTTTTTAAGCCACATTTTTTCATATCAGAAAAATATTGGATCTGAATATTGTATACATGTACAAAAAATATAAGCTAAATATTCAGATAATATAAACTAGATATTTAAAAAATATAATGTTGAGGGTTCCAATGTTTCTCCCTCTGATATCAATACATACGGTACTGCATACCGCCGGACTGTGGCAGGGTGGGGATGCAACAACCGAACGCGCGAGACAAACGAGCGCGAACACAGTCTTATGTGAAACCAAAGAGTGTGACCATGTGGCCACGTTTCATATCATAGCGAGTCTATTGTATATTCTTTTATTTATATGAATGTGTATATAATATTTTGTGTTACTAGGGATGGTTGATAAATATGTTCACAAAAATGCGTTTGGTCGGAATTGTGATAAACAATAGTAAAAATTGATTTGTACAACTTTCTTAGCTGGGCCAATAACGAGAATTTAAAAGACGTGTGTTTGTACACATGTATGAATTATTACACATTCTGGACATCTCATTGAAATTGGTTTACGAATTATAAACGATCAAAAGTGGTAAGAATTGTAATTTATCATGATTCTCGGCCGTTTTTGGCAACACATAATTTCTATATACCATGTACGGTTCTGAAACTTTTATGAATAATATTCTTTATTATAAAAATTCCTTCTCACGTCGTGCCGTAAACTAATTGTTCCAAGTTCTTAAAAAATCCAAGTCACATGATTTAAAAAGGTTATCGTTATTTTAACTGACTGTAAATAAATACGACTCATTT
Organism: Lasioglossum vierecki; assembly: GCA_028455595.1. Classification (NCBI taxonomy): domain Eukaryota; kingdom Metazoa; phylum Arthropoda; class Insecta; order Hymenoptera; family Halictidae; genus Lasioglossum; species Lasioglossum vierecki. Next base: position 5,591,357 of record CM052337.1, on the reverse strand, counting down.
AACAATTTTTATATCGAATTGTTTCGGTACCGTGTGAACTGACACCTGCACGATATAAAACATAAATGCATAAAATCCGCAGGCCAATCGTTACCTTCATATTTGTTTAGCATACGTCAGAATTACTGCACAAATAAAATCAATGAAAAAAATTAACTTATGCATTGAAATTAGTATTTTCAATTTACGATGGTAACGATTATTTCGAATGGATGTTGATTGTAAAAACTGTATAGATACCATTTCAATTTATAGATACTATCTCTCCTTTTATACGTAGTAATATTGTCTGATTTTATAGTAATTTTATAGGCTATTTAATATTATGTTACATCGCTGAACGTTGGATGCAACTTTAAAAATTGCTTTGGTTTAAGGTGACTGCTTAGAACTGAAAAGAAATGCTGCTGAGGTTGTCAGCGTGATACGTTCGGTCTCGGATAAAATGCTGTAATTACGAGTGCAGCAATTTGAAGAAAAAAAAGTTCTACTTAAGTGGCTATTCATGGTGCTATCAACCAAAGAAGTTCGAGGACAGGGAATTGCAACAGCTGCCGGACTAAAATCAAACGGGCGATGAAAGGAGGTTGTAGAACAATGAGTAGTGATCCGTGAATAAAATTTGATCCATGGAGAAAGAAGGGATCCGTAAATAAAATTTAAATTTCGTTCAACTGCGCCGTTCACCTTAATTATCTTTCATGTTTTTACTTCCAGCCATAATAATCCAACATACAGAAATATAAAATTTTACGGATGTCATAGGATTTATACGAATCATATTATTTTTATACGTGTAGATAAAGTATGGTACTTATTTATGGAGTATAAAAATTGATTATCGATGTTCAAGTTTTATTTCAGATCGGAATCGAAGGATACAACAAATTTAACAAATTCACTGATACGAAAAATTATAATTTTTAATATTTTGAAACAATTTTTAACAATTGACATTTAATACAATGTGGACAGAAACGATTTTATTACACCATATACCACAAAAGCATTTTTGGAAGTACGTCAAATTGATATAGATAAAAGAAAATGATAAAACTGCCCAACAACAAAAATGTTTCTATACAACTGTTGGGTGAATCTTAAAGAGTTTTTCGACGTTATTATTCGACTTTGAACAAATATTCTGTTATTATAAAAGATATTGTAATGTTCTTGACATCAGAAGATTTTGTAGACTTTCCCGAATCCAGTGATGTGCAATAGTTGTGATTGTTTAAACATGTTTAGATAATCTGTTTTACGCAACCGTCTATTTCTGGTGGCAACCCGTGTGCCGGGCACGGATATTTTGCTCTCTGGATCGATAAAAACGTCGATGTTTGCAACTTGACAGGGTGGTTTCTCAAGATACAAGTCTGCTCTATCGCATGGTCTAATTCGATTTTCCACTGGACCTTTATTTTTTTATATAAATTGAAAAATATCCTCAAAAATGTGTGCAAAAGTGGTGTCTATCCGTCTTTAATGATCGTTTAAACATGTTTCTATATTCAACATGAACCTTATTTTGTTTAAAGCACTAAACGAATAATAATATTAATATTTTGATGAATTCCATAGGTAGAAAGAAGGTATTAGTTTCCATCCACAATTTTGTTGAAATTGACATACTGACGAATTTTCTATTCGCTATGAAACTCACAGTCTGATTATGATTAAAATTCGTTCGGTCTAACCGTTTCGTTATCAGAAATTCTGTTTGAGGAACAGACTATCTGTATGGAACATTCGGATAATGGATGTTCGGCCAGAGGATGTTACGCTGTACCCACTATCATGGTCATGGAGAGCTAACTGAGCAGCAGTGTTTCAAAAGGTGCAACGTCGACAGTGCATTGCGATCGATCGCAGTAATCACTTGGTAATAACGTACGTACGGTATCAAAAAATCGTATACACGGTCGGTCTATAGTGCACTCTACATATATCACAATGATCGCCGCGAAATGACGCGGCACGTCATAAAAACCAAGCACTATCGAATGGTTAAATCATTATGGCACACTGGCCCATAAAACCGCAGCGAATAGTGCACCGTCGAGGAGACCTTTGTATCGCGACTGCCGAGTTGAGTAGTGTTATCGATCGTGATTGACTGAAATTTATCAAACCCTTTCTTTTAGAAAACCTTTAGATGAAAATAGAGAAATAAAAGAAATAGCGAATTACTCGAACAAAGTTAGAAAAAAGCTGAAGAACAGACAAGTTTGGCAATTGTTTGGGATTAAGCCAAGTCTTAAGTTAATTGGAACCGGTGGCATGGAAATCACCCACACAAATTTACAGACACGTTTTTCATCGACAACATTTCACCGACTCCAGATTTGACAGACAACTACTTTGACCGACAACGCCTTTAACCGACAACGATTTTAGATTCGTTGTCGGTTAAAGGCGTTGGCGGTCAAAGTAGTTGGCGGTCAAATCCGAAGTTGGTGAAATGTTGTCGGTGTTAGATTCGTTGTCAGTCAAAAGCGTTGTCGGTAAAAGTAGTTGGCGGTCAAATCCGAAGTTGGTGAAATGTTGTCGGTGTTAGATTCGTTGTCAGTCAAAATCGTTGTCGGTTAAAAGCGTTGTCGGCCAAAGTAGTTGGC